>JAQGCH010000005.1:0-60810 GCA_034699485.1 Nanhermannia elegantula
GAGAGAATGAGAGAGAGGCAGAGCCCACACATAATAAGGTTAATCAAACAAAGACTTGACTGAAGTGTAAAGAAAAATGAAACCGCATCTACTCATAAGAATCATTACATTAGCGACGTTTTGGTGATAACTTTAGAGAGGGAGAGAGAGAGAGAGAGAGAGAGAGAATTAGTTTTTTACCTGTCGGCTATTTGTGTACATTGAGCCTAATTTCCTATTCCCTACTGAATTACGAATTAATTTTCCATTAGATTTATAAAAAATAAAAATTTAAAAATAGGCTAATTTTTCAAACACAGTTTATATCATCAAATCGATTGAACAGATAAAATATTTTGTTCTAAACGCTATCATTTAGAACTTTTAAATATTAGCATTTAATATGATAAAAAGATTAGGCATTGAGGGCTATGACCAAAATATGGCGAAATTCGTGAGTCTGACTCTGGTTAAGCTATGTATGAAAGGCTGTTACACAACTTTCCTGTTCAACTTTCTGGCCTAAGTTATTAACCAAATGAAGGCGAAATTCATCCCTTTAAGCAAAGAATATGCAGATTAGTGATATGGGAAGAGAAACTAAACTTCTATTCCTATTTTCATATGCATTGTAACTCACAATATAAAAATTTCCCCTCATTTACGAATAGTACCATTTTTGTGTTCCTTAAAGGCATGCTTTGAAAAATTGTCAAATATTAATGATATAGTATTGAAATTGCAATCACACACAACCTCTCTTTCTGTTCTTTCACGAATTAGCGATCCTTCCCTCTGAGATGTTTTACTCCTTCATTAACGCTATTCTCAAAAGTGCTGAAATCAAATACCTATAATTGTCCACTCATTTACCAAACATCAGCCCACGTATTGTAACGAAATAGTTATTTATAATTTATGCCATCGATAAAGTAGTTTGAAAAGAAGAAAATCTGTTAATTTAATTGCTGCCGCTTTGAAATCATGTGCGCAAATGATTTTTTAAAATGTTTCAAAGTTTATCTCAATTCTTGTGAGCGATAAAGCTTTTAATATATAGTTTGCTGAATATACAAACAATTATAATTATGTGAGATTAATCAAAAATGACAGATTTTTTCTCATAAGCAATTTCCGCGATTATTGACAACGAAAATATTCGATAAGTATTTAACAGTAAGTCTAAAATATACAAAATATAGACTGAAAAAAATTGAGTACTGGTAGCTATTTTCTTTTGACATTTGTACTATTCTTGTAATACAGCGGGTAAATAAAATAGTTGCCATTTGTAGTGACAGAAGTAAGATGTCTTTCCTCTACTTAAATGTTATTTGTGAGTCTTGCGAATGCAATTTCTAGTCAGGTTTTTTGGTAGCTTCTGGTCTCTCTCCTCGTTGGTGCCACATATGCTCATTATCTCTTACATTGCCTTTACTTTTCGCATCAGCGATGGGACGAGCAATTTAGTAATTTGCCTTTTCCTCTCTTATGGTTTTCTTTCATTCTCTCTCTCCTTTTGGACTTTAGGCTTCTCTTCAAATGACATGTATTTGCGAGTGAGAGTGCGATGCTTTCTCTTTAGCAAATTGTTTACGCTCAATGAGTGAGAATATGCTCAATGAGAAAAATGCGCGGCTCGTACTTTAAGTAGTACTTCTGTACAGTATAATTATGATGAATATATTTTTTACAACGTTTTTCGCATACTTATGCTCAAAAAGTTCAGATCTAACAAATGGATTTATGAAAAGTAACTTCTACTGCAAAGTGATTTAAATTCATTTGTCGATTCAGCGAAAGTAGTCAGTACTCTGCTTTCAAGAGTTGTAAATGTAGTAAGAGATACGATTCAAAGTTGTGGACCAGTTGTTTCCTTCATATCGTATTACTTGCAAATGTTGTGTAAATTTGTTTAAGACTGAATTGCTTTTCAGAACAAATATCATTTACGTATTTTCGTTTGGAGGCCCTTAAAAATTTTGGGTTCTTAACACTTACTTACAATTTCTGTCTTTAACACAACTGTTCGCTCGACTCAAATTATACAATTAGAGAGGCGTGCGATAAGAGAAAGGGCATCGGAGGTCTTGTGTAGAAATCATAATTGCTTAGCTTGTTGTCTGTGTTTGGTTACGGTTTATAAATATAATAAACTTATAAGTTATATAACTTTATGAAAGTTTGATATAAGTATAACATAAGGACAGGTATAAGTTTGCGTCACAGACAATAATATTCAAAAAGTTAAATACATAAGCGAAAGGCTCTTTTAATAAACAAACACAACGGCCGATACGGATTAAAAATATGTGGCGCTCTGCTAGAGGTAGGCGGAGTAGGCCTTTCATCTGCGGCGGTCTCGCTGTTGGCTATTAAGTTTTGACGATAAAGAAGAGATACCTTTTTTTTATAAAAGGTAATAAATATATTATTTACAGTGAAATCTGTTTAGCCATTTGATATATTTCTAAAAAACTAAACACGTTTCCAAATAATTAATATTAATTAAAAACTTGTAAAAACAAAGTTTTGGTTAACAATAAAAGGAGTAAAAAATTAAATTTAAAATAAAAATTAAATGAGTCATCAGTTGCTTAAATAGGTTTATGACAAGTTGGTTCGAGTGTAGTTGATTTACTGTATCATATATTTTCATATTATGATATACACCTCTTGATTGAATTGCTAACGAGACCCAATCCTTAGCTCTCATTCTCTTCACATACTCACTCACTCAAACTCAACCAGAAATAAGTTCGATTCCCTATTCTATTGATACCCCTCTCATCAATTCTTTGTGTAGTCTATTGAAAGGCATCGATGCTGTTATCAGTTTTAGTGGAGTAGCTCTCCTTAAATATCATACTATAATAATAATTCGTCGACAGCCATAGCTATTTGTAGTCATTAGTTTTTTAGGAGCTTTAGCTATGGGGGCTTTACATGAATGCCAATGCTATTCCTTAAACATACGTAAGGAAAATATGCTTAAATGATGAGCACAACAAGTATTACTATTTTCACCAGTCCTTAAGTTAGTTACAAGTTTTCTATTGGAAAGCCTCCACCTTAGTTTTTCTTACAGCCTTTGTTAGTTTTACTTGTTAGCCCTCTCAACGTTGGGCTCATTATGATTTTCGTTTTGTGTTGTGCAACGCTAATCGCTTAAACAAACCAGTCTTAAGCATAAGATGAAGAAATAATAATAATAATAATATGAGAAAAAAGAGGATCTTTGACTTGTTTTTCTTCCATCTAAAACAATAATCGCATGAATAGTAGACAGGCGTTTACCTATTGTGATATAATTTATCTTACAGTTTATTTAAGCTTAAAATTTGTTTCGGCTCTCAAATTGCAACATTTTTTTTGTTTAAAAAACAATTTTCAAGTTTTTTTATGTGTAGAATCTAAAAATTTTTATATTTCATCAGATGAGTTACTTAATAGAGCTTTTAACATAAAATATTTTTTGTGTTATGGGAAACGCTCTGAGGGAAAAGTTTGTTACTTTTGAGTCTGACATTCAATAGAAAAAATAGCGATTGAGAAGTGTATAACGAGTAAAGACATGCTTGGAATAAAAGGAGAACCATTTTACCAAATGAGTATCATCACAGCATGCGGTCGCCGTCCTTGAATAGAGAGGACCCGATTGAAGAGCTCTCCGACCATAAATACACAAAAGAAAGCATGATTTTTACTGTTTGGCCGATTCACATATGGCATTCGGATTCAAACTAATTTTCCTTATTTCCTATTTCGCTTAATTTAAGAAATGAAAAGAATTCCTGCTCTTGTTTCGAAAATTGATACCACAAAAATATTCTCTTTCATCCTATTATTGGCTTTATTATTATTTTAAGAGCTGGTTTGGTTCAATTCTTTTTCGGGTGCATTTAATATGTCAGGAAAATGACATTTATGTGTAGTTTTATACGATTCGGTAAAGTGAGGCATAACTTTGGGGGCTGGGGATTGGTATCACTGGGAGGCATGACCTGATACTTCATAGAAGAGTCCCGACATTAAGGAGACCACCACAAGAATTGACTATCATTTGTAGATTGAAAGAACATTTCTTGCCTTAGAAGATGTTCAGCAAAAAATGTATTTCAAAGTTACAAAAAGCGGATACAATCATTGCGGTTGTTATGTCTATTGTATAGCTGAATAATACTGAGATTTCAAGAAATAGCATTAACAATAAATATATATATAAGTTGGGGAAAAAATAAAGTCTCAAAAAATGTATTGAAAATTGGAAGAAAACAAAACCTACGGGAGGGCTGTATGGGAATTATTTGTTGGAACAAATTCAATGGTGAAGAGCGAAATTTCTACGAATAGTACATTGGCCTCAATTACTGATTTTTATTGAGACCATCCAAGTGTTCTGTGTGTGTGAGCTCGAGTATGTGTTATGTAACTATACCTTTATCTTAGATCCGATTCGCTCACAAAGAGATAGCGGAACTAACATTTTTTCACTTGTGTGCAGAAAACAAAGTAATGCACAACAACTGGAAATAAACTAAAATTGATGAGATTTATATACAAAGACAATAAACTAAATTGAAAATATTATACACAAATTTCACACAGTCTTATATTTTTTACATTAAACTTAAAATTATATTGACTTTATGTTATGTTAACCTTAAAGAGATCTGAGCTGAAAATAATAATTATCTAAATTAGTAATTTATAAGTACTGTATTTACACGCCATGAAAATGCATGTAATTTTTGTTTCATTGCTTCAAATCATTACAAATGATAATTATTTTTCTTTCAAAAGTCTTCAGCATTTTTATTTATTATCAGTAAAATACATCGCGAAATGCAATGACTGGAGTTGTGGCTTCAGGTTATAAACTTCTCTTTCTCTCAACTCTATGAAAACAGCTGTACTGCTCATAAGTTTTTAAAAAATAGTTGAGCTTTTGCTTGTGTTTTTATGCGAGCGCTTGCTTTTGCAAAGAAGAGGTTCAGTTCGATGGTTAACTTTTCACTTTACTCGTACTGTTCATGTTTTTAATGTGTGCCGCATGTAATTTAGATTTTTCTTCAAAGAAATGTCTCGACCCCTCATTAAAGCCACTTAAGATCTGGTTATAGTACATAAAATATCTATTTCCCAAAACTTTCATGAAATAGGAACTTATAGTAAAGTGTATGAAAAAAATTTCGTTTTATACTTAAAGAAATAGTTATTATGGCGTCAATTAGTATACCAAAAATATGCATTTGAAAAATAAACACAATTTTTTAAGTATACATTATATTTCACGGCTATTTGGAGTCGTTAGTAATTCCTATCTCTGATATATATAATTCATAGGCGAATATATTATTAAAGAAACATTATTTGTTATCCTTCTTTAGCTGATAATAATTAACGGGTTTGGTTGTAGTAAACTTATCTCAGGTATCCCTCCCAGAAGCCCACCGCCTGAGTTTGAACGCCTACATACAAATTCTCGTTCGTTTGCCATTTGTTTAAGGAATGCTTTTCACAT
Organism: Nanhermannia elegantula; assembly: GCA_034699485.1. Taxonomy (NCBI): domain Eukaryota; kingdom Metazoa; phylum Arthropoda; class Arachnida; order Sarcoptiformes; family Nanhermanniidae; genus Nanhermannia; species Nanhermannia elegantula. Next base: position 5,504 of record JAQGCH010000005.1, read on the forward strand.
TCAGGAATATTTCTCCCTATTCTTAAATTTCGCCTCTTTTTGCCTTTTATTCGCGTCGCACATCATCACTGACTCACTCATTGAATTGATGGAAATATTGCACTACTCTCCTTATTATAACTAATACCACCCACAACCCCAAAAAAGCCCTGAAACCCCACTGAAAGAGCCTTAATTCTTATAAACTAAAATACTTTCAATACATGCTGAGAAAGGCTTTTAAGGTGAATACTTCTCTCAATAAATATAATCAATTGTTTATATGATATAAAATTTAGACAAACCCTGTTCTTGACTTTACACTTAAGTAGATATCAATAAGGAATCAACAGTTATAAGGATGCGGTTCGAAACTCATTAGCGGTGGTTTGCAATACAAATAATAATCATTTATATTGCTTTACTATGTTTTTGCATTTTATGAGGAATAGGTTTGCACACAATTTCTTTTAGTTGAAGGATTTATTTTACATAAATTTATTTATCTTAATAATGATGTCACTCTTTTTGTATTTTACATTAAAATTTTCAAATTTCAAAATCATTTTTTGTATTCTTCTAGAAAATGATTTATTTTGCAATTTATGCAATAATAAAGAGAAATCGTGAAAAATGGATATATTGAATACATTTCATGTAAAAACAACTTAAAAATTTCTACTTAAAGTATAACAAATAATATAAACTCATAATAGCAACTCTTTATCATAATTTATCAATGCATTCATACTTAATAATAGAATGATTAATAAGCCTCTGAATTCAATTGATTTGAACACTTTCAATGTGTTTCATTTCTTCATTCATGGCTTTCATTTTTTAAAAATTTATTTCAATTAAAATTTTTTGCACGGTTTAAATTATTTTGTTTGCATTGATTTGATTTTAAAGTGATACACAGAAATTTTAAATTTTTTCTCAAATAAATTGATAGCTGGAAACTAATAACATTTTTATTAATTGAAATTTTATGTTTGACTGAATTGACATTTTGCTAACACTTATGACCACTAAATATAAGAGCAACAAAAGTGTGAACTCAACGCTTCAATCGTTAGCTATGATGAAGACTATCTTAATGGTCTTTTTGGATGAACACAAACTTTAAGTATTACATACATTTTGGCTGAACTTTTTCAAGTTTACTTCACTCATGACTTGCTGACATTGCGTGTCATAATTAGTATAAGCAATGAATTGGTGAGAAGTGCAGTAAAGGTATTAACTGAATATTTAGTTATTTCCATCATTAGCGAGTGAGAGGTCATCCCCTATAAGATTCGCTGAAAATCATTTTAAATGTATAAATATTACCATTTGTCGCCACCTAATAAGACCTAATGATAATAAGAGACAGAAGGGGTGTATCAAACAAGGCTAAATGATCTAAGCTTTGTATTTGAATGGGAGCTTCTTATATACTGGTATTTGTTGAATGAGAAAAATATATATAAATTCATCATTAGATGAGATGAAGTAAAACAGCATTTTTTCAATTAAAAATATGTCTTCTTTCTTCAGTATAAGAGTTCATCATTTCTTTTTGTGGTACATGATTATCAATTTTGATAATCGAAACTTAGAGATAAAATTAATTTTGAAACCTGTTTTCAATCAGTGAAGGGATAATTTTATTAACAAATTGCTGTGTAATACTGTATTTTCTCTTCTCGTTTAGCTCTGAATTTTATTACATTGATATTCTGGTAATAAGAAACAAATTTTTCTGAATAAATAATAAGAAAAATGCCAGAATATTATTTTAGATTATCTCTCACGTGATTTCTCCTGTTTTTCAAAGCTATCATAACTTTTGTGTTAAGGATTGTAATCACGAAAATTTATGTGAGAAAATTTTTATGATTTTATCTCTCGGCCACTATTCATCTCGAAATGAGACAAATTCGGACTTAAGTGCCGATGTATTCTATTAGAGATTATTACAAAACTATTTTCCATCTCTAAACAGACATAATAGGATAGCATAAGTCAAAAAATTCATTTTTCTTTCTATAAGCACCTATTCATTAGCCACATGGACAAAGTCATTATCTTATTCTTCGAACTAACATAAAAAATAATTCCCCTGTTGTGATTCTGAGAGACAGTCAATTATATGAACGACATCTTTAGCCATAAACGCAATTTTGAATGCAGGAAACTTTTTATTGACATAAATGATGAGCATGAAAGGGAGGGCTAATGATAATTACTGCTACCATAAGGTATTTACTTCAAAATATATTATATACTTTATCAAAAAGTTAATGATAGGGGAGTGGCTTTCAGTTGACAATTTTCGCTTTTATTTTTGTATTTCCTTATTCTTATTGAAATTTAGCTGAAATACTAACAAGACTGGCCTCTTATAGTTAAAGCCCTTTAAGTTGTTTACTTAGACAAACATATTAGTGATGAGCGACTGATGATATGCCTCTTTCATCACTATCTGCCGGTACTATTTGGGTACTCAGAAATAAATGGGGACTAAAACAAGCTGAAGGGGTTCGAAATTTTGCATTTACCTCACAAGTGCTGGTTTTAAGCCTTATTAGACAGAGCGAGGAATTTCAACAATAGAGGATTGCGATCGCTTGCATGCATGCCTTATTAAGTGATTTCACTGATATAATATAAGTTCTTAAAGTTATACCTTTCCTCGTTATGCCTTTTTTGAGTGAAAAATGCCGACTGGTTTATAGTTTATGCATATTTAACCTTAAGGCGAACTATGATGTACTGCCGCTTTCATTATGCATTCGATGACTCTGATGATGATGAGTGGTTCAGTTCATGTTATTTAACAGATCAAAAGAGAACAAGAGAAGACCTTCAAATATGATATCATACAACATATGCCGCTAACAAACTATTCGTGATACTAATTGTTGTGTTTCGCTTATTAAACTTAATATTCATTAATTAAGCAAATTTCTAGTTCACTATAATTTTGGATAATTATGACTTATTTATCGTAATAGGAGAAAAATTATGTAATTTCAGGATCAGATAAAAATAATCATATTTTTCTGTTAGTCCTGTTTTGAGAGCTTTTGAATATCTATTTTTTATGCTTAGTCTTTACGGTTTCACTATTATTCGTCACTAAATAGTAGTATAAATATTCCGCCAGTAATTGTATAGTTAGTTGTGAGTGCAGTAAATCGTGGTTAGCTCTCCTCCCGGCAGTTTAAAATAGATGCCTTCAGACTGTTTTGGTCATGAAGTGATTTCACTTCTGGCCATTTATATGTATTCCTCCACTTTGTATTTTTAAGCAATAAAAAAAGGAGAGAGAGATAGAGAGAGAATGAATCCCAACCCGAATATGAGCCAGAAAGTGGAGAACACCTGCCATTCTACTCTCTTTTAAAATAGTAACCTCAAGGTTGTGATAGTGGAACCATAATTCCGTGGATAGCCTATTCCCACGCTAATCACCTGCTCGTTAATGTTTTATTTAATGTAATTTGTGTTCAAGCGCACAATTTTTTCTCTAACTGTTTTACATATTATTATTCTTATACCTTTATAAATGACAATTATCATCATTCAAGTCATTAAGCTTTAACTTCACTAACCATTAGCGGGTTTGCATATGAAACACCTTAAAACCCAGTTAATCCCAACATTTTCTTTTAAAAATGAGCTCATAATAGTAATTGTCATCAACTTTTTGCTATTCCTGCCCTCTTTCTCAATCATCGTCTATTTTGCTATTCTGCGATTTATTCCTCTCCCCTCTCTTTATTCATGCCGACAAACGAGTCTCGTTAATAAAACAAATATTTTTTCAACACTTGATTGCTGCTAAATAATAATATACAGCTTCAAAAGTTTAAAGAGTGGCTTTTGGCGCTTTAGTATTGCATTTCATTCTCGAAAGCCCTTTTGCTTTGTTGTTCTTTTTAAGCTTAATTTTATTATTTTATTTAATTTACTCGATTCAGTTTTAGATCAAACAATGACACGAGCGAGACATTTGTTATGTCATCACTTCGTTTAAATATTTTTTTAAGGAGTAAACATATTATGAGAAGGTTTCTATCATTTTAAAGTCTGCTATTATTCTGATTCAAGAATATTTGCAAGAATTCTCTAACATAAGCGCATGAAAATTCAGGGTTTCCTAAATTGATTGCTTTGATGGTATTGACATAAACTATTTGTATTTAAAATAAAAAAATTGAATTCAAAATATATATACTACTGAATGGGGATATATTTGATTCGATTGATTTATTCTATTGTCGCAGAGATTTTGTGAATCACTTTTTTAGTCCAACAATAGTAATAATTGTGAGATAGTATGAGTCTCCGCATAAATGACTCTTCGAGATGATGGGGGAGAATATGGTGTTCGGTGTGCTGTTGATCCTTAAACTGTTCACTTGAATCACAACTGGAAGGGAAGTTGTGAATCATATTTAATAATCTATTTGATCGACACACAGCTTGACGTTGTATTTCTAATTTTGCCATTTATTGTATTAGACGTATATATATTATAACTCATATTCTTCAGGGCTCTTGTCGTTACTGCTGACCGCATGCATATCTCTCCACTTATATCAATCACTTCTGCCTCATGTGATATCATTTCAATATGTGCTGCTTTTCTCGCAAAATTACTTAATGCTATTGGGGTTGTATTCAAAAATACGCAAAGTTATGACACGTATGTCTGACTCACTTAATATTACCCTTACTTTGTGGCGATTATGCCAACTGTTAAGTCCATCAGTACATTCATTTACAGTTGATGTTCACTTAGACGTTATGGCTTCATTTAGATTTTATCAAAAATATCTTTTTTTATATCACCGATAGCTTTATCTTAATTTGTTATTTTTGTACATAAAAAAGACATTTGATATTATCATTGTATTATCACTATATCTAATCAATATATTCTAAAGGAAATTGTTAATTCAATTACTGTTAAATTAACTTTTTAGCGATAATATTATTTAAATTTATAAATTATATATGTTTACAAAATTTGTTTAGTTAGTGTAATTATTTTTACGCATATATGTCGTACATTAAGATATATGAAATCTCAAAATAACAAATGCATTTTTATGAGTCCACTAATTGAAGAATAGACCATACAAAAATATCATTCTTTTCATTCCTATTGCGATATACGTTAACTTTTTTTATGAGTTTTACAGCGGAATCTATTAATAAGAGTGACTAAAATTACAGCACATAAGGTGTATAAATATGGATAATGTGAAATAACAACTGATGAAACCAATGAAGAATAGCTTATTATATATTACAGAGTTGCTCTATTTTGTGTATATTCGAGATGTGTAGAAATAATATTTGATAGCAGTCTAATCCCAGCTGACTTTGTACTGGATTGAAAGACTAACTCCCATGTCGTACATTTACTGCAGCCTTATCTCTAATATTTGAACCAACAATACGAGGGCTAACTTTCATCACAGCATTCGCTCTTTACTTTTGCTGCTGCCCTCATCTTCGTAAACGTGCTCCGAATACTTGAATTACTTTTTGTGCTCTTCTCTCTCTCTCTCTCTCTCTCTCTCTCTCTCTCTCCTCCATGTCTTTGATCACTACTTGCTTTTGGAAATGAGTCGATTCGATTGAAAGGTTTTGATGAAAGCTGATGAGAGTCTAAGCCCAAGCCTATGAACTATAGTGAAGCACGTTTTTGCTTTGTTTTATCCTTAGTAAAAAGGACTGCACGTAACATAAATCAAATGGAGAGACTTTTGGGAGGGCTGTAACTTTAGGCATTAAATTCTCTACAGTTTTGGCCAATTTTAGTTTTTCCATTCCGTATATTAACTGCGTATAAGCCGTTTAGAGATCACTTTCACGTTTTCACCTTAAATCAATAGAAGGCATGTTGTTTTATGCTTTTTCATTATTCAATAGTGTATCCAAAGATTAAAGTTGAAAAAATCAAATGTAGTTAAACATTTAAATTTAGATAAGTGTTCTCACAGAAACTATGCTATGCTGTATATGTTATGCAAAACAGGTTATACAGTATATATATATATATATATATATATAGCTAAAGAATTCAAAGCAAAATTTATTTGACTTTAATTTCTTGTAATTAAAATAACATAAGAATCTTTATTCATTTCACTTGAATTTAAGGCTGAAGTATTCTTAGGAAGGATATAATATTAGCATTGCTAGCATTCAAACTAAAATGATAATATTGAGCACAATATATTGGATTATTTAAACAATTTATAGCATTCGATAAATTTAATTCAAGTTTTCCCATAAATTTGAATCCTTTATCTATCTCTCAGTTTATTTATTACTTTAGTTTATTCAAAGCTAAAAAACAATAAGTGTCTCAGAGATATTCTGATATTACTTTTGTTTTCTGACTTATAAGTACACAACTGAAGGAAAAAAGAGAAAGAAAGATCAGAGTATGAAACAAACAAACATAAAATACATGAGAAAAAGAGAGTAAAAGATAGTTCATTTATTTTGAGTGCCACCATCGGTGAGATATGTATCAACCAATTGCGGTTCATCTCCATTTGCACACAAACAAAAATGTTAACTTGTAGTGGTTCTGTCCATTCATCACTGTCTAAATTGATTGGTTCGTCAATTAGCTCTAAAAGTCGTTAAAAATGCTAAAAACAATAATAAACCTTAGCTTTGAGTAAACGACTGGCTTTCCTATTATTTGAATGGATTGACTTAAACTTTTAGTACAGTATATCTTTACGATTGATTCGTTGTATTCTTTCCTTATTTGTGGACTCTTTTTATGAATTCAAGCAAACGAATTAAGGGTGAGCTAAAAGAAACAGATCAAATGGCTTAAAAATAATCTCATGTCTATTATTGCTTCTCCTGCTTTGTGTCTATTGTCAATCTTTAAAGATCAGCTAAAGAGACATTTTGAAAATACTTTCTAAATAGAGGATTGTTATAGTGATAACTTGTCTTAGAAAAGTTCGCTTACTTTGTTATCTTTACAATTACTGACAATTTGTTTTCGTAAAGCTATCAGAATTTAGTTCTGCTATAATGTATGAAATTGAGTGCATTTACAAAATCAGTTTAAATATTATCACAATATTGTTGGAAAGCAATAATATTTAGATTTTATCAAAGACTTAGAATTTTATTTTTGAAAGTGTAGTTGTTTATACACCAAAAAGTTTTTGTTAGATTGTCAGTCATGATATCGACGATATATTGTATTGTTTAGCAAAGACAACTCAGTGGTAGTTCATTTCATTTTATGCGGGGATTTTGTCTCTTGTGTCTTACACCACAACATAACATTGTTTCAGAAAAGTTGCAGTCCATTGCTTTGTTTATCTCTTTAGTCAGTCTTTAGACTGATAATCGTTGATTCTATGTTAAGATCAGGAAATTCAGACTGACCTGCAGGGGAGAGCTTAAGTCTTAGGCATTCGTTAGCTCTGCTGCTGCAGCACAACAACATTTGACTGCATATTCGTTTCAGTTCATAGCATGGAATTTGTGAATGCGAACTAAATAAGAAAAAGAAAAAATGCTGCTTTGATGTAAGGCTGGCTTTTATCCATCCATCTATCTTATGCTCAGGACATATCACTATTTTCACAAGAATCCAAAAGTGACATACCATTGAACGCTGAATCAGATGAGAAGCCCATCACTTATTTGAATTGGTGTCTCACTTCTCTATCTGTTAGTCCATCATTAACTTTATTTATTCGGTATGTTTATCACTGTCTTCAGGGGTTGCCAACCAATGACAAGAATGGCTCTTTAAAGAGGACATAACATACTTAACAGTTATTAAGACCCGCTGCTTAATAGTTCTTCAAGACTTGAGTTTGCGCTTAGACTTCATGGAGTCTATGATATAATTGATATCTACTTATAGTTTTAAGAGATGAAAAAATATAAGTTATATTATAATAAAGATGAAGAATATGAATAGGATTATAAGCTAGTGATGAATGTTCATAAGCATAAAACGCATATTATCAGCTCTCAAACTTAAATTACAATCGACAATGACCCCAACCTTATAAGATTGAAGGGGAGGGTGTGGGGGCTCAGTAGAAATACTCATAGCAATAGGTATATTATTATACCTATAGGGCTGTTACCTTGTTTCCATACCTGCTGATAGCTTTGGAACATCCCCTTCAATCAGACTCATCCCAGTGTTTCCTCCTGTGTGGTCTGGACAGAAAAATTATTAAATGGGATGCACAATATGCCAAACGGCTATTTCTCATTTAGCCGATTGATATTTGTTTTCTCTGCTCATCATTTCATCTCCTCCTTCTTCTCTTCATTATTATTATTATTATCTTATTCTGAGCCCAGCTTTACATCAAAAACCCGGATAAATAGTTAAATTGATAAATTGCGATCCAGAGCTTTTCTCTTACTCTAAAGCCGCCAAACTTTAAATTCAGTCATTTATTAACTTATTTTTTTCTTACAAATATTATTAGTCACGAATTCAATACGAATTAAAATGAAAAAATTGATTAAATTTTTTTCATTAATTAAAATAAAATTATCTTTTAATTTTGTATTTATAAAGAGCTGATTATTTAAAAAACGTTTCTTTTTTAATTAAGCTTACATTTTTGTGCTCAACAGCGTTTTATTTAGTTGTGTCATAAAGTTTTAATTTCCGTAATAAAAAGGAATACAGGTCTGTGCAAATAGGATATGAACTTTTTGGAAGCATATACTTCCAAATTGTACGCGCAAATGACTGATTGAAAGATAGCATTATTGCATCTGTTGGTGCTATTGAATTGTGTAAAAAAGAAAATATTCTCGACTGTATTGTCTCTGTCATGAATTCACTTTTATACCATCTATAATAGTGACCTCACGCTGAGATATCCGATTGCGCCCTGAATATCACTTTGGGGTAAATTGTTTCCAACTGTGACTCAAGAACGAGTCACATATTATTTTGTCGGCTTTTCTATCAAATCAGAATTGCTGGAGATGTCGAAGAAGTGAGGCGAGAATGATAGAGAAGCTGCCATTGTTTGAGAGGACTCTCTTTTATATATTACTATATACTTAGGCTTAAGTAAAATAATAGAAAATAAATTTCAAAGTCGATTAAACATTTCGAATACGAGGGGAAAAAGCATTAAGAAGTGTATTAAGCTTTTTCAAAAAGGATTACCATTTAAATAACATGGGTTTTAGTGATGCCTTCACTTTCACGCCTCTAATTCAATCTTTCTTTCCTTTTGTGTCTATTTTCCAAATCGCTATAACATTACACTCTAAATATCACATCCAATTTATCTCGTATGCGAACCACTTCTCGTTCAATTTTTTTAAATATTTGTTTTATGCTATCATATTAGCGATAATAAAAGTAGTGGCAGATGTCTCTTTGTTTTCCTTTATATTTTTTCCATTACCTCTTCATTAACAATATAATGCATAATAATTATTCTGAACAAAATCTCTTTGAAGTTATTTTGCCATAATTTTGTATTGAAATTCGGTGATACCATAGTATCTCACAAACTAATAAATGGATTTAAAAATATTTATAAAACTTATAATTCTAATTCTCATATTACAGGTATAATTACTCTATTTTTAGTGTATGAGCAAAATTGTTTACTTTCTTGCAATATATAAATATAAGATAATGCTGTTTATTATCTCAATATATACTTTGAGCGATAGTAAAACTTTGACTTTACTAACGAGAAAAAGATCAACATTAATAATAAACTGTTAAGTGGTGTGCAATTATTAAATCATACGGAGTTTCAGGAATATAAATAACGAATATTACAAATAAGGTTATAAGAGAATAAAAAACAATAAGTACTCTTATATAACAGCATATTTGTAGGCGTAGCGATGGTTACCTCCTTTAACTTCTTTTGATGATATACAATCTGATGGTAATATTATGTACACAAAAAGCGTTTTATATCTTTGTCAAGAATTGTGTATCTGATCGTGTTTTCCAAGCTTTGGCCTTAAACTTCTCTCTTTTTTATGTGTGCAAAATGTGATATGTTTTTGGCTGTGAACAGAAGTGCAAACTTTGATGTCTTGCCAGTAAAACTCTAATACTCATCAATAGCTAAGGAATTTTCTATTTCTTGAATAGTAGCAAAAAAGGTGTTGAAGAGCTTCGTTGAACATATAATATCAATACATTAAAAGTCATTTCTGTGATATTTTTGTTGATAATATTTATTCAAAAAGATAAATCATTTCTATTATATTAATATAAATATTATGTATTTGAGTACAAAATTTTTTAACCTAATGATAAAATAACTGTAAATACGACATAGATTTTAAATTATTCATAATTTCGAAAAGTATTTGACTGTATCCGACATTCCAATAGAGAAGAGTCGACTGGCGTTTCACAGTTGAATGCATTGAGTATAGCTTTGCTCAGAGAGTTTGCTTTAGTTGTAGCCTAAAAGTTGAGTATATTTCGGATCAATAATGTTTTCGCATCGATTGCTTCCAGAATTTCGAGGTTCGAGGTGTGCAATAGACGATTGGTATTTCAGCTTAATAGTGCTGCAAAAACAGATTATTTTATAACATACACTTATATTTTCCCTATTTATCTCTATTTCAATGTTACAGTTTTTTTCTTATTTCTCAGAAACTAAAGGTTTGGATCTCATTAAGTTTACTATTTTAGTTGTATTTTTTTTAAATGATGAGAAAAAGAATAATTTATGCACAGACTTATTCTTGAACTTTTTTACGCTCTAAAAAATATATTAAGTGACATAATGATAATTATGATACAAATAAAAATGTCAAACTTATTAACTCAGAGTTTCAACATTGAAAACACTGAGAAAATATATACTTCTGAACTGTGAATTATTCTAGTTTTTAGTAATGAGAGTCGAACACACACGAGATAATGAAAAAGTTATGTGATTTTGTTACTGAAAAAACGAAATCAGTCTTTTTTCAGTTATAATTTTCAAATGAATAACTACTGACTTTCTGTCGCCCCAAACAAAACAACTTTTATAGCTTTTTAAAAAACTCATCATTTAACTTGACTTTTCCAATACAACTGAAATATTTTTCATTATTAAGTAGTAATACTGTTTTTCACTACCAATTCTTTTCTCAATGATTTTGTTCGGCTTCAATTACTTTTTACCACCAATTTTAGTGATGCGTAACAATCGCAACGCCCAGAAAAAACTGGCTCAATATTGTATGATATATATTATAAAATTATAATTAGAATGCACACCATGTATAAAAATCTCTTGAAAACTTGAACTTTTTTTCTAAATCGCGGCGTCATTTTTTTGTTGTTTTAAAAAAGTTTGGTATGTCTTTTCATTGAATAAATTACTCAATAAAAAATTGAAATATTCGACCAAAATGTAATCTCTAATCGATACCTTATAAGACGTTCAATTACTAAGCAAAAATTTATTCTAATTGTTTTTCGTGCATTATTTATCCTGTTTTCTATTAGCGTATGCAAAGGGTGTAATTTTATGAGAGCTTATTATGAGCCGTTGTAACAAATCATTATACTTTACACATACAAGTTTAGAATCACATCCTCTAAGCATTGAAAGATAATTGGAGCCCAACCTAAACCCGAAGCCAAAATATATCTCGTCAATGAAGAAGAATAAGGATGAAATAGGGAGGGAAATAAAAAGGATAGCTTGGGATCAGATGTACAGTACATCTATACCTGTTATTCGTTGCTAACATTCAATTCTCAATTGCATTCTAACTTCCTTTCCTTTTTCCCATAATCTCTATCTGTACGTCTGTCCGTCCGTCTCTGTCCGTCTGTCTGTCTCACTCACTCCCATTTTCTTATAGTTCTATTTTTTCTTTTACTCTTCTCTTCATTGATGAGGAATAGAGTTGATGGGAAGCGATGCCCGCATTGCTAACTAAACTTCACTGACGATCGATTGGTATTCCAATCAATACTCTTACGGTATATTTGATTTCTGTATATGTGTTGCATTTCTTACTCTTTACATGTATTGCATTTCTACACTTGAAGTCTCTTCACGTCTTGGGTGAACCTTACCCTCCCCTCTAATATAGCACTTTGTCAGGTCTTAATTGGCCTAATCTTAATCTTAATTTAAAAACACTGATAAATTAAAATACTGGAAATCAGTCAGAAAGATAGGAAAAATTGTTTTCCACTTTAACTAATGAAGAGTTATTACTTAACATTTTTTGGTTAAACGAGAATTTCGTTAAATGCATGAATCAATTATTTAAGAACTATTTGGCAATTAATTTCAGTACTTATGCGAAAATAAAAATAAGGTTGAAATGGGAAATAATATCTTTTTATGCTATTGGCTTCTTTTGACTGTTAGTGTCTGTCTTATACAGGCTTCTCGTATCTCATCTCTTATACTACTTTTTCTGCCAAAATCAACTTTTTGTTTTTTGCAACTTGAAGGCATTCTATTAGTATGAGATGTCTTTTTATTTGCTCGACGTCTATCATACTTCGCTTTTCTTATAAAAACCTTGAGATTCCTTACGTTATCCGTTTTGAGTTTGCTTTACTGCATATACAGTATATCTTAAAGGCATACATACATACATTTTCATCCAAACAAAAACATTTTAGTTATTCAACATTTCAATTCATAGAGTCCTCAGTTCTCTTTTCATTCGCCTTTTTTACCCTTAATTCTTGTTCCCTTATTAGCTTTCAATATTTTATTGCTGTTCACCTTTTAATGCGCTCTCATTTTGTAATAATGATGGCTTTCAATGAAACATAAAAGTATGAAAGTTTGCCGCTTTTATCATATTATTAATGAATGAAGTGAGACATATAAAATCTGTTTAGACATCACAATTAATATTAGATATAAGGGGAATGACTTAAAAAGAGCTAAGCATTAGCTGACTTAACAAATAATAACAAATAGCTCTGTTTTTAATCATAATTAGATAAGAATACAAGTATATCATAATATAATTAAATTAATTATACAGACAAAAAATAATTTGAAAGCATTTTTCAAAAATAAATATACTGTAATAATAATTTGAATTCACAGTTGTTATCATTTTGTTATATAAATATTTAGTTTAAACAAAACTCACGAACCGTATATTTTATCGAAAAACTAGACCATTAACGTAAAGTCAAGAATTTTGTAATAGTCATGTTTGCAATTTAAAGAATTTGTTTTGTATTATTATTTTGTTTTTAAACTGTGTTTTATATTAAAGGATATTATTATAAAATGAAATTTTATTACTTTTTAAACTTTACATTTGTTTGCTGTCGTCTAATATTACAATAACTCACGCATTAAAGGATTGTTTGTATTTTTGATATTACTATTTTGATTTTATTCGACATCTACTCTAGAAATCGGTCATTTTTCTTATCACTACAAAAGCCCATTTCTGCAAATAAAGCACTTATTGCTTAAGAAATGGTTGGCAGTGACGATACAGAGATCTAACAAATTATTTGTTGCAGTACTGCAACACTTTGTATTTGCTGCAAAACAGTTTTGGATCAATAGAGAAGTTGGCTGTAATGTGCTCTCATGTGTATGATAATGTTTAACACAGATGATACTATAGCTCAGACAGTCTACTTATAGCTATCTTTTGAACTAAACTACTAGAGAAATACTAGAGTCCTATCGTTTTGCTCATGTTTGCCGATTCCTATTTCTCCATTCTCTTTACTAACACTTTGGATGGTGTGAGCGAAGACTGAAAGTGGCACCAATTGATGCAGAAGATATAAATGCGACACAAGTGTCCAATTATTAGGACAAAAGTTTCTCTCAAACTAAGCTACTCTTTCGAGCCCAATATAATTACCAATTTATAACTTTTTACTCACAGATACAAACCAGCAATAAAGTACTTTTACAGTAACTTTTGATGATTTTATAATTTTTCACATTAACCCTCTAAGAGTTATCATAACCAGTTATGGTCTGAATAACCCATTAATACATCGTTTAATAAAAGTTTATGATATAAAAATTTTCTTCACAAAGATAGCAATAATAATAATAAAATTAATGATTATAATAGAAAACTAGCCTTTTATCTAAAGTAGTTTGTGTGTTATGTTAGAGTATAATACTTTTGTATAAAAGGCATTATTGAGAATAGTAGCCAAAGTGTTATTATTATTGCATACCATCGTATCGCTATTGTTGTTTCTCATTTATTTTTCTGCTATTTTTTGGTCATTTTGTAAAAGCAAAACTTTTTTTTCAAAGATATCGAATTGTAAACGAGTTTGTGCTCTCAAATTTCTTGCAAGTTTCTTATCATGTTTTTATTGTATATTATTGGCAAAACCTGAATCTTATACACTCTTAAGATACCCCAATATGCAATCGGCACCAATTGAAGCTTTTCTCAAATGCTCATAAAAACCAGCTCTAAAGGTACCTGTATATTACCTAAAAGAGAACCAGTCTTCCCATAGTCCAGACAATTCCAGGTGATCATCACTTTGACTAAAGAGCATAAGTTAAGCTATATTTTGCACTTAAAGACAACGGCTTCGGGTACTTATATCAGTAAATAAGTGTTTGCTTTTGTAAATAATATTACAATTTTAAAATATTTGCTCACAAATAGAGATATATATTTATCAGTTACGCATAGATAGGAATTTGTTCTTTTCATACAGAAAGCTCTTAAAATTTTATTACTATAATATTTGGTCAATCATTTAGAATAATAAAAATATTTACAGTAAAATTAAATCTAAAGTTTATTTTAATCTGAACATTATTATAAAGCATTTGCGTTGAAAATTAAAATTTATTATTGAGATTTCATAAATTTAGTTAAAGTTGAATTTAGTCATTTTGAAAAATTATGTAATTAAATGTTTAATATTGAAATAATTGAAGTGATTTTATCATTTTTCTGCTATCGTTATACAGTATATTCAAATGATTTACAATAATATGAGAAACGAAACAAAAAAATTTAATAGAAATTTCATATCACTATACCTGTACTGAATACTCAATATTTTAGACCCCATATTTCAAAATTTTATTATAAATTTTTGAATAATTTTTCATTGGTTTGACTCTTAAACTCAGTAAGGAATGAGTTTCTTATTACAGTAAAATTTTGTTGATATTCTTAACCATTTATTTAGTCTCTCGCTCTCTCCCTTCCTTCTCCCATATGAATAAATGAGATTCTGGTTGACGTATAGCTAAAGACCCTAAACCTATTTGATATTCCTTATAGCAGTGTTGCGTGAAAGTGAAATATATGAAAGTTTAAAAGAAAAAATTGCATTTAAATATATTCTCCCTAACAGTGAAGTCAGTCATTTGGTGAATATATGAGATATTGAGTAAACTCTAATCCTTAAACTATGATAATAATTAATCCATAACTGATGACGGACCCGTTGAGAAAGTGACACACGCGCCAGTTTTATAACCAACCGCCTTAAGGGTCTGTGGCCATGATATTCTGATACAGTCTAATACTGATTTAAAATCATTTAACTTTGCTGTAGAAATGAGCTGATATATCGGTCTCATTTATCTCTTAAACCAAGCTTTTATGGAAATTTTGAAGTTTCTCATAAATTAATATAAAAAGTGTCTGTTTATGGAAACGATATTGTACTGTAACTTATTAGTAATATATCCTCACCGCAAGGTATCGTGTGCTTATCTTTCATGTCAAAATACACTTTACTAATGATTTCGAGTCCGCATAAGCACAGATATGGTCAAAATTTGAGGAAAACAGACTCAAATGATTTACTGCAGAGAAATGTCATTTTGCCAAACGAACCAAATATGATTTAAAGCACAACAAATTTATATATATGTATAACTGTATATCACTTATATATTGAATTCAATTGTGTGATGAAAGCATTTTCCTTACTTACAAATAATATTGAACTAAAACTCAAAAGTTATGGATCGGTGACATTCCATATAAATACTTATATTTATTTGTTAAAGCGATTCTTCATTTTCCCAAATGTCCTAAAAATGAAAAGTTAAGAAAGTATAGTACAAACAGATCTCATTTCAGAGTTAATTATCATTTGGCTATATTGAAAAGGAGGCAATAAAATAAAAATTTCTGTACTCTTAAAATTTGATTTACAAATTGCATATTTGGGTGAAATGGGATTCAATCGCTTGAGGATTGTTTGAATTTAATACGAAATTGCGTCACACATACAGTACACTAAATACAGTGACACAAACACACTGGAAAAGGTATATAAGTTGGGTTAATAGCAAAATGCGCATATGTGATGAACTTTGGATTGAAAGAATAAGTGTATAAACTGAATCTATTATATACACCAATATACACAATATCCATAAAGTTATTGCTTATGGCTGGCCATACCATAAAATAGAAAAAGCCATCATTTCTATAATGGCAATTCGCCCCAATAGTTCAAACTTCTTCTTCTTTTTTGGTAACTTTGAAGGCATCATATTTCACTAGCAATTGACTGATGCATCCGTTTGTTCAATAAGTTCAACATGAATTACCAAATTTGACATTTTTTTATTATTATTCTCGGTTGACGTTAGAAAACTGTTTTGAAAGCAACAAAGTTTATGGCTTATGCAACAATGGTTTTCAATATTCAAAATTACTTATAGTGTGTAATAACCTTAAATTATTTTATATAAGTCTTGTTTAAATATTTTAATTCCACACAAAAAACTTTTTTTTTAACTTTAAGGCATAGTTTTGAAATATATTACAATAATAATAATTCAATATTAAAATTTTAAATTTTATGCGCTAAACATTAACTACAATAATGTTTCTCAAAAGATTAAAATTGATTTTTCTTTTTATTTTGAACCGTTTATCATAAATAAAGTATATGTGATGTCTAAGAAACTTTATGCTTACTAAGGAAACGAATGAACTGAAGTCAAACGCTTATGTCTCCAACATTACGCCGATATTTATAAAATGTCTTGAGGGCCAAAAGATAGATAGATCATCACTTTAAAGCTCGATTTATTATATTTTATCCATATAACGGCTTTTTATGTCGTTAATGCTATAAAATCATATTAAAAAAGAATCGCATGAAAGTTGGCGATAATGTTAGTCAGCGAAGTGAAGACAAGGAACTTAACCCACGAATTAAAAAATTGTTTCCTCACTAGTTCCCGATTATTAAAAATATATCACGAGTTTATGTAATGTGATGGAAATTAAAAGAGTTTAGCACTAAATAAAAGTTTAATTCTAGATATACAGTAAATCTAACATAAAATAGAGAATGAGTAGTGATAAATAGAAAGAATAGTATTTTCGTTAATATTACACTGATATTACACATTAATATAATACAGTTACTGTAGTGCTGCATATTATGCACTATAGTGTGCCTTAAGTATTAGTTGTTAAAAAAGAAGTGCATTTAAAACTTCTTTATCTTATAATCTTTAAGAGAGCTTCGAAACACGTATAAGTATTTTTTGAGAAACTTGATCTCTCAATACAAACTATTATCGATAAAATTTGGGCAATTTTTTTCTTTAACTGGTTTTTTCTTAATTTTTTCTACAAACATATTTTTAATTAGTTTTTTTATCATTAAATGATTTGATTAGTAATCTTATTGCGCATTATTGACACTAAAAGTCAATTTTTGTGTTTCTCCAAAGAATTTTTCCCTTAGAACGTTAGTTATTAAAGATTTTATGACAAATCATTAATTTAGTTCTTTTCTCTAGTCTTGCTTTACAATCAAGAAATTTTTGATATATTTATACGCATACAGTATAATGAGTTTTGAGCTGAAAAGCGCTTTCTCAACAGAGATCATCTCATATTTTTATGTTTGAAAATGACTTAAGGGCTAAAATAAGCTCACTATATGAGTGTATAAAATATTTTTTATTTTATTTATGCGGCATATCTTATATAATATACTTATGTTTTAATACATAAACTACTAATAAGCAAAGTAAATGCTTCGCGAATTTCTGTATCTGTCATCAAAAAATTCTTATCATTGCTGTATTTCTTTTTTACTTCTTTCTTTTGAAGTTGCTTTAAATTTTTCAAGTTTTTATTGCAAACTACTAATTATGGAAAATCTCATGTAACTTATTTTGTCTTTTTTTATTTTTTGTCTTCTAGTGGTGCTGTTAGACACGACACTTGAAAGCTCATTAGATTGGACCAGATATCCCTATGGGCCACAGTCAAGAACTCCAGGGGTAAGTACTTTAAAAATAACATATAAAACATATAATACACTTCAACTTAAAGTTAATGTGATTTTTGAGTTTTGGGTAAAAAAATTTATATTTGTTTCCCTACACTTGTGAAAAATTTAGAGCATTACTAAGCATTAATAGAAATACTGTATTATATAAGAAAAAATTTCTCAATTCAGTAAATAGCAAATAAAGCTTTGTGAAGCTTTGAGCAAAAAAAGTAGCATTTTTTCATATTTTTCATTTCACATTCCGAAACGTCAATCTTTACACTTTACTTATCACTTTTTTCTACTTTTTTCCTAAAATATATATAAAAATTTAAGGTTAGCGAAAAAAAATTTAGTAACAGATGGTGTATCTGAACAAGAAAAGAACTAAAAGAAGAGATACCCTAGTGATCAAGTGTTGCATAAATTAACAGAATTGGTGAACCATTTCAAGTCTATCTTTCAAAACGTCAAACTTTATCTTTTTATTTAGACATTTAGTGATCAACAGAATTTTCAATGTTTGAAAAACAGTTTCCGCTCATTTATTTTTGTTTTGAGAACTCATTATATCTAATTGTCATATACTATGTATAAACTTGACTCCAGTAGATTCAGAAAAAGTTAAGCGAATCTGTGAGAGTTATCTCCATCCAAACATTTCCATCCAATACTTTAATTATCCAAAAGACTATACGTTTGGGAATTATTAGACTCAGGAATCAGTTTCAGTCGATTGCTCTAAAACTAGTAATTTCCTCTTGAATTCAATTCAATGTTTGTTAAACTTTATTTTTAGGAAAAAAAGTGTAACTTTTCTTATTTAAAGTTTACAAAACTAATAATTTTCTTTGTCTACTCTCCAGTGGGTTGAAGAAAGTTTCACAAATTTCGAGCAGGGAATCAATTGGAGGTCATATGTGGTATGCGATGTCGCCTATAATAATGTGAATAATTGGTTGTGGACTCCATTCATTGAGAGAAAAGATGCGAACAGGATTTACATTGAAATCAAGTTCAGTATGAGAGACTGCAACCTCTTTCCAGGTAATCATCAATTCTCATCACTTATTAAACCTATTTTTCTTATATTATTGCTCTAAACAAATGATATTTGAGTTATGAATCATTAATCGACTCTTTAGATGACAAGTCATTTTTCGAGAATTCTTAGTTTAGCGCACAATCAAACTATTACTTGAGTCACGAAAAACTTTCTCAAACTCTAGTTTAAGAGTAAATCAGAATTTTTCAATTGAAGATTTGGATTATTCTGCAGTCAAAACGAGTTTGCATTCAAATTATTCGTATTATTTAAATAAAGTTCTTTGAGAAAGTTAAAGACTTAAAGATCTATTAGGAATAAATTGATATTTAAATTTAGTATCATTTAAATAATTAAATAATTACTAGAATTGATACTTATAATCATTTAATTGCATATAATATTGAAATATAAACTTAATTATAGATATTTTCACATAAAACTATTTATTTAATTAGTTTACTACTTAACAGTGAAATAAAAAAATGTTTAATTAACTTTATTTAGTTTTCTGTTTAAAAACTATTCAAACTTAGTCAACAACTTCTATAAAACCTTTTTCACTAAAAAACTTTATATTTCTTTATTTAAATAAATCATTCGTTTCTACTGTTAAACAATGCAATTCCTGACTCAAGAATAATAGAGTATTCACTGTTTTGTTAACTCCCTTATTGATAATTAAAGACTAAGTAAAGCAAACAAAAGAAATGCTAATTTAAAAGTGATTTCATTTAATTAAATAATTTATAAGTAACTGATAAGAAATACTATTCTGTAGTGAGACTGTAGTACGTACTGTATTAATAAAATGAACGAACAAATTGAATTTTAATATTAACATTTGAAATGTTTATTAACATTTATAAACATTTCAAATAAAAATAGTAAAAAAAAGTTTATAACAAATGCAATGTTTTTTTATTACTTAAATAGTTAAATATGCAAATAATTAAATGTTTTTATTTATTATTCATGTGATTAATAGTGAATTGAATATAACATAAATTGAATTAAATGTATATTAAATTATAAGATATGATATCAGATCTGAAATACTTCTGTAACAGGTATTGTACACGAACTTAACCATTAGTGCACTTAATGTATTGGTTAAGGTTAGGCTTTAATGCATTGCTTTTTTATATTCAACAAGTATTTGATATGTGAAACAGAATAATAACTTTAACAAAATGTAAAATAATGCAAAGCTATTAATAAATGTAATCCTATTTGAAGGAATGGCGCTGTCATGCAAAGAGACATTCTCTCTGCTATACTATGAGTTTGATTCGGCCAACAAAGAGCCCCCTCCGTGGGAACCCGATTCTTATAAACTAATCGACAGAATCGCTGCAGACGAAGGAAGATTCACTTCTAATAGTGAGGTATTGTATGCGATGTGACTCTCGAGTGGGCACTTATTTTAGTTTTTTACAAAATACAATACAAAAACAATGCAAACTATTCGTATATTTGATGTGATCCTATATGAGACCAAACACATGGCTTTCTGTATCGAACACATTGAATACACATTTAGTCTTTAACTGTTTAGTCATATGTTATGTGTTTTATATGATTATAATTGAAATTATTATTTTTCAAATTAAAGGTCATTATAAATACAGAGATAAGGAGTATTCCGGTCACTAAGAAAGGGGTATACTTTGCATTTCGAGATCAGGGCGCCTGCCTTTCCATCATAGCTATCAAAATATATTACATGACATGTCCAAACATTACCACCAATTTTGCGACATATCCCGAAAGCCCGACTGGAAAAGAATTGACAACAATTGTATCCACTGATGGACACTGTGTTCCGAATGCACAACAAGTCGATAGACCGCGACTATTATGCAAAGGAGACGGCAATTGGACGCTTCCGTCCGGAGGCTGCAAATGTATGGCCGGCTATGAGCCGATCGGCCAAACGTGTCAAGGTTTGTCTCGTTTGTCTTGCATTGCAGTTAATCAAACATTTTATTATATATTTTGCCAATTATTTTATATTAAATTTAATGCAAAATATAAGTTATTATACAATAATTTGATTGCCATTTCATTGCATTTGCATTACTATAATAGACATGAAAGAAGGGAACAGATTCTCATCATTTAATGTCTAACCTTTAGTAATGGAAACTTGAAATCGTTAACTTAGCTTTTTTTTCGTTTAATTTGATGCCTTCGGGCACTCTCTGTCCATGTCATCAGTTTATTTACATTAGAGTTGATTATCTCTTTATCCTCTAGTCTGCCCGCCCGGCACTTTCAAGCCAGTTATTGGTGATGAATTATGTCGGCCCTGTCCGGGACACAGCACTGCGCCATATCGAGGATCAACTGAATGCAGATGCGATGCAGGTTACTATCGGGCCCAGAAAGACGCCAAATGGGTTCCCTGTACTCGTAAGTGTTAATTATTCTCTACCTCTGCTTCATCTCATGCTTTTTAATACTTCTGATCAAAGAAAAAGAATTAATGGTTTTTATTTTAATTAATTCTCCGTTATTTTAATTATAATTATTATTTTTTTAACTTTGCCCTTTATCTGATAATAAAGTAATGATCTGCAGCCCAACTAATAATAACTTAGTTTTATATTTAATCTTAAATCAAATCCAATGCCAATATGTTCTCTTTGTGTAATCAGAACCTCCGTCAGCACCACAAAACCTAACCGTTAATTTTGTGGATCAGTCAACAGTGATTCTCTCCTGGACTGCACCTAAATATTTGGGCGGCCGTAACGATACTGTGTATCGGATCAGTTGTGAGGGGTGTTCTACAAGTGTGACTTACGTTCCTTCACAAGAAAACTTTAATGACACAAAAGTGGCCATTTCTGGCCTTAATCCAGTTACTACTTATCGATTTTTAGTGTACGCAGAGAACGGTGTCTCTGGCTATGACTCGAGTCAATTTATTGATATTACAGTCACTACTGAAGCATCAGGTATTATATACTTCTAGACAATGGAAATAAAAGAATGCGAACAATAAATTTTCGTTAGTTTCCGATACCAAATAATACGCTAATCACAAAATACGCTTTTCTTGTCAGGTTATATCTCACTAGTAATAACAGAGGACGGCTCTGGACAAAAATATAATGGTGTGTATTAGCGTTCAGTGCATCTCAAAATAATTGATATTGATGTCATTATTCGTTGTCTTTCTCTCTCTCTATCTCACTATACAGCTATACAGTTATGTCTTTCTCTATCTTTTTTTCACACCATTCTCTATAGTCCTCTCATTTTCCCAATGCGTTCACTTTGGTTTCCCCTCACTTTTACTTATATTTATTGTGATTCAGTTTCGGCACTTCACTCATGCAGACAACTTGAAAATATGAGTTAAACATATTGATACACTCTTACAAATTCACATTCTCTTCAATTTGATACCATTTATTTATATGACTTCCCTTTCTCTCTCTTCTCCCCTTCTCTTTTCTATCATATCTTGACTAATAAATGGTATTAAACATATTTTGACGTCTTATTTCTTCATTTCCATAACCAATCATTTAAATTGAATCAATAATTCTATGGTTAACATTTTCACTCTGTATACCAATAATATGTCCCTAAAGAAAGCTTTTCTTATCACTACAATATAACTTATTAGGCACTAGTCTCAGACACAATATTACTTATACCAAAATCACATTTTTTCACTGAACAACAATAAATTATATGATCTGAATGTAAAGCTAATCGTGCGCTTCTTTCAATACTTTCAATTTCTTATTCTTATTCATTGTCTCATTTATTCCCATTTCTGTTACTGTAGTGAAGCTCTCGGTAGTTATCATATATCATAACCATATACTAACATCTAATATGTTTGTATTACTTATTTTCTCCACAGCAATGCCATCAACGAATATCATTAATGTGAGAGTAGTTTCCGTCAAAAGTACTGAAATAATGTTAGCCTGGGATAGACCTGAAGACGCTTTTAATAATGACATCGCTATGTATGAGGTCCGCTATTTTGCAAAAGCAAATGACAAAAATTCATCGACACTCATAGTTAATAAGGATCGTTACGAAACCACTATAACTAATTTGAAACAGAAAACAGAATATTCATTTCAGGTTAGCATTAATTAAATCGAATTCTAAACTTTCGCATATATAATATAAAAGAAAATATAGGATTTTTTTTTATTTTTACTTCGATTTCATTCATAATTACTATTTTTAAAAATTCAATTCAATAATAACAAGTGGTTTGAAAGTAATGAATATGAATTTTTGAAAGCATGATATTAGTAATCAATCAAATGAGTGTTTAATTTTAATTTTATAACCAAATTAATGTAAATTTGATAGTTTGCAAACCATAATAGATGCAAAATTGATACAAATTAGGCTAATTTTTATGAAAATAGAGCTAATTATTGTTGATCTGTTATTAGGTTAGAGCAAAGACTTCAAATGGTTGGGGAGAATATAGTAAGCCTGTAATGAAAATGACAGGACAACTGATTGGAAGCACTGGTAAGTTTGTTAACTATTGGCCGCACAACACAATCAGACATTTACTTTAATTTAATTAATACTATTGTATAAGAGTCAAATAATTCGCTTCTCATTTTGAAGCTAATTGTATTTCTTTATTCTCATGCCTCTCGTCTCCTTCTCTTCTTAGTTCTCAGAGCTATACTTCTCTAACTTTCTTCTAATTGGATTTGTTTCCACTTTCTATCCATAGCATACATAGCAGGCGATGATGATTCAGTGCAAGTGAGAATAATTATTGCTGGAGTGACGCTCGCGATTGTGGTTCTCGTAGTAATCATTGTCATGATTGTACTCTACTTACGAAGGTATGCCTTTCATCTCAATTATTGTTCGCTACAAACTATCCTCTACTAAGACAAGCAATTATGTAAATAATTTAGTTCAAAATAAGTTTATTAGTTTCCAAAATAATTTTAAATTTAATTAATAGTTAATTAACATTAATATGCAATAAATGTAATTGAGGCAAAATTCACTTTTATTTAATTAGTCCAATCAAGCGCTAGACTTAATTCTATTTAATGATACAATAGTTTCAGTTCGTTTTAATCAAAATTCCAAAATAAATTGCAATACTATAGAATAGTTTGTGTTGAGTGAACATAATTGCAAATCAAATTGCATTAAAGTATTCGATGAAAAATCTAAGGAATGCCACTTTGTTTCAGAAGTACTGACGATTGCAATAAAAAGCAGCCCTCAGACTGTGATACTCTTGAATATCGTAATGGCAGCGAAGGTAAAAAATGTAAGTCAAATCAATTTATTCTTTATTTGCATAATAGAGAAGCAAAGCTTCAATTTTGTTCAATGAATAGAGTAAATGAAAAATAATATACATGTATATACAGATTGATTGAAAATAATATCTTACAATATTTTATATGCTGTATATGCGCGAAATTGAATATCTATACTGTTTTTCTTATTAAAGCGAGTTTTTCCTTTTTATTCGATAACTTACTTTGCATTTGCCTCCATATAAAGACTTCGTTGAGTATTTTTCTTAGTTTTCTCTTTTTAACACAAAAGTTATCTCCAGAAATCGTAATATAGTATCTGTATTAGTAATATAGTATAGTTTACTAAATGTTAACTAATTTGCACATCAATTAAATTTTGTTTATATTTAATTAAAATTCTAAGATAAATAGTTTAAAAGTTTTTTTTGAGTTTTATACTTATAATCTTCAAACATTACAATTCCTGCGCTCCCATTTAACAAACAGATACATTTTTCGTTTTATTTCATGTTTATCTTCCCCAACCATAACAATATTTTGGTTCATTCTTCTCTTATTCTATGGTTTCCATCCTTTGCAATAATGAACTTAAATGTAATGTTGCTTTCATTCCAACAATATTGTGTACTTTCTTTTTTTACTCCAACATAAAAACACATGTAATCTATTTACTACTAGTGGACAAAGTGGCGTAACTTCACTTTTTACTAACATTTTATGTACCAAAATACTAACAACTATACTAAATACCAAATATACTAACAATTGTTACCATTCTTCGTATCTCTTTTTTCTGCAGTAGTTCCTGCACTGGAACATCCGCCTATTGTGCCGACTGCACGATGTAAGTTCTTTCCTATTTATTATAAACTCTAATAGGGTCTTATTTAAAAGCTTAAAACTAACTTATTTTTAGAGGAATGAGGGATTTTCTTTGCAATCATAAACTTTACTTTTCCTTAATTGTGAACATGTAAGACGATAAAAGTTTCCAGTATTCAAGTTTTAATGCCTAAATTCGGCCCAAAATTAACTATTTATCGAAAATTCATTATAGATTCTAATAGAATAAGATTAAGTTCTTGAGAAGGAAAAAATTTAATTTTCATGACTTTGATATTAACAAACTTAAACTCAAAAGTATTCGATTTGATCGTAAAATTTGTTTAGAAATATCTGTCATTTCTTAAATAAATAAGGAAATAGATTAAAAAAGTATAAAATAAATAACAAGAATAAATTTAAGCTAAAATTGGAGATTATATAAACTGAGACGTGATCTGATTTAAGAGCGATTTCGGATCTCTTATAAAAGATTGGAATAATTGAATAATTAGGATTCTAATGATTAGTCGGAATAACATGATCTTCAGAAGCATTTATTTATGTTAACAAACTCCTCAATAAACTTATATCAAACTGTTCCTGTTCTTATCAATTTAATTGTGATTTTAAATTTCATTGTTAAATAAGAGCACTCGTGTCAAACAGAATTAGATTTTATTAACGCTCAAAGTATAAACTCAAACAAGTATTATAGAAATACTATGGAAAAAATATTTTTTCGAGAAAAACAATATAAAAAAGTTTAGTCGCTGTGAGCTTTGAACTAAAATCGAATTACAAAATGCAGTAAAAATCTTTATATTTAATCCCGTATTAACTTTGGATAAACATCATATTTGATTTCCTCTGACAAGTATTTTTTATTATGATTATTATTATAAGGGATTTAAAGGACTGGCAAAATAATAAGTGACAAGTGTTAAAATGTTATTCAATAAGAGAAAAGAAGCAAATTTATGACATTATACTTGAGAGTATATACTGTAATCTTTATTATGAGTTATTTATAAGTCTATCTTAAATAAAGTCCTGTAAAATACAATACAAACAAACATAACATAAGTATTACAAAAAAGGGATTATATGTCAGAAACAGCGAACCTCTAATCCTTATTAAAAAAAATTATTTTTTATGTCTATTCGTATTTACAGTCAATTCGCCGTTTTCTGTGACAACACCCCTCTTCACTCATTGCGCTTCTTCGAGATCATATGTTGATCCGCATACCTATGAAGACCCGAATCAAGCTGTTCGAGAATTCACTAAAGAAATCGATGCCTCACACATAACCATAGAAGCCATCATTGGCGGTGGTATGAAATCAATTTCGTTTTTTTTATTACATATAAATTATGAAATTATGTTTCTTCTTTATGACATTGATTCAAATCTTATTAGTTTTTCTTTATAAATAAATTGATTAAATCAGAATACCGTGGATTCAAACTTTTGAATCGTTTTAAAATTCAAATTTTTCAAATTTGGTAAATAGAGTCAAGTTTTTTACCCTATAAAACACTAAACTGAATAATCTTTGATCAGATTATGTTTGAAAGCAAATACTTTGTATCTAAATAACAATAATAATAGGATGAAATATATAACAAATTAGTTTTCTAAACTCATATAAATGGAATTCGAGGGTCAGAATCATTAATAACAAATTTAGTCTGAATGAAAGCCTAATTTCAATAGGGTTTGAGCCTTAATAGCAAGTCTCTGCTCTCCCGTAAAGCTACTTAATGTTCATTAAATATTGATATCTTTTCGGGAGATTTACTCTTTAATTTATATAACAGGCGAATTCGGAGACGTATGCCGGGGCAAACTCAAAATGCCGGGTCGGCCAGAAGTGACGGTTGCTATTAAAACATTAAAGCCTACATCAGCAGAAAAGCCGCGCTTAGACTTTCTGACAGAGGCCAGTATTATGGGCCAATTCGATCACCCGAACGTTATCTATCTGCAAGGCGTGGTCACCAAAAGCAACCCGATCATGATAATCACCGAATTCATGGAACACGGATCGCTTGATGCCTTCCTTCGGGTAAGTAATTGATGGCTCTGTTCACAAAATGAGTCTAATCATTAAGAGAGCACTGAATACTATAAGACTAGAAGAGTAAAAGAGAGATAAGGGATGCAGAGAATGATGTTGAGAAACAACTATTATAACTGAGAGCATTCATTTTAATAAACTCTTATTACTGTATATGTTCCATATTATAAGTACCAACAATTTATTATAGACTGAGCTTTTTCTATCCGGACTTTGTTAAGAAGTTAAACGAATTTATTTCTTTTCATATTAATGTCTTTAGAGACTCATTATTAAAATATAAAATAAGGATTCCCTAATCAAATCTACTCTATATTTAATATGTTCTCATATTTTATATATTAGTGTAGACTAGAGAGACATATTTATGCTCTCTCAACATGTGCCTTATCCTCTATTTTGCTCATTTATGTTCAATCCAATTAGTTTTTAACATTTAACATCTCTAACTAGTTCATACAGATATAATATGTAAATACATCATAAACAAAGATCTACATTAAAACTGATATAATATATGTATATTTCAAACTAATGTTTGCATTATTTTTCAGGCAAATGATGGCAAATTCCAAGTCATTCAATTGGTTGGAATGTTAAGAGGGATATCATCAGGAATGCAATATCTAGCTGAGATGAACTATGTTCATAGGGTATAGTACTCTACATAATCATATCACAACCTTTCAATACAGTTCTGTCTGTATCCTTATTTATATGAGTCTTTATTTTTATGTATAAGTCTGAAAGCTTTATATATTTATAAATATCGCACAGTTAAGGCATGCATTCTCTTTTGTCTGATTATTTGTGCGCTGACATGCCTATCAGATGTTGACACATAATTGATAATATTGTACTCACTGTAGAGCCTGTTGTTGTTTGTCATCATTGTTGTCCTCTCTATAAAAGCATCTGACGTTTCCTTTTAATGCTTTTAATTTCACCGATTATTTATTCAGTTTTTAATTGTTATCACAGACTTAGCAATAAATAAAAGCATAAACAAGACTAAAATAAGATTACTTAAGCAGCGGTTATCCCCTTTTCTTTTCTTCCGCTGGAATTTAAAAAATTAAAATGAAGTTAATTTCATAACTAATTATCTTAATTGAGAAAATCTTTAAATAACATGTGATTATATCATTATTCCAATCATTTAAGAGCTTAAATAAGTTTAAATAGTGAACTAAGTCTAAGCACGAACATTAGATTTAGTTTTGATCAGGTTTTAAGAAAAAATGATAGCATTATAAAAAATAACAAAAAATCTATACTTGAACGCAAACTATCGTAGAAATGTTGACATCAAATATTTTTGCATAAATGACTGCATTACAAATGTTATGAATTATTCATTTAGGATTTAGCGGCAAGAAATGTATTGGTAAACGCGACTCTGGTCTCTAAAATTGCTGATTTCGGTCTATCACGAGAAATAGAAAGCGCTACGGAAGGCGCTTATACTACAAGAGTGAGTTTCCAATAGATTATCATATATTAATGTATATCATATGCCACCCATTCATTACTCAAAACATGAATATTAATGTTGATAAATAATGATATATTATAAATGGTTTGTCATAATGTTTGTTTCTATTCTATTGCAAAGGGTGGAAAAATTCCAGTTCGATGGACAGCACCTGAAGCTATAGCTTTTAGGAAATTTACCTCAGCTTCAGATGTGTGGAGTTTTGGTATAGTTTGTTGGGAAGTAATGTCTTATGGAGAGCGTCCGTATTGGAATTGGTCTAATCAAGACGTTATTAAAGGCATTGAAAAAGGATATAGACTCCCGCCTCCTATGGTATGAGTATATTCTAGTTGGCACTTGAAATTGAAATTAATGACTCTTAATGATCTGTTGATGGCCAGGGATAAACTCTAATAGCAGAGATGGCCATAGACTAGCTTTTCATACTAATACTTGTGTAGTTTCTCTATAATTCACGAATAATTTTTAAAATCATGTTAAATAAAAATGTTTTGCAACATATTTCTGCTCTTCAACTATTATTAATGAGTGTATTGTTTGACAGGACTGTCCTGAGGCGTTACATCAATTAATGCTGGACTGCTGGCAAAAAGATAGAGCTCATCGGCCGACCTTTTCCCAGATTGTGAAAACATTAGACAAACTAATGAAATGTCCGGACAATCTTCATAAAATTGCACAAACAACGAGGTTTGTACGCCTTGGCAATATTTAAATTTATAAAATAAATTGATCATTTATTTTATTGAAAATACTTTAAATTGAGTTTAAATTTTAGTAAGGCGTCAATTAATTCAGAAATATCTCTCTTTAAGTTTGATATATCTATATTTTAATCAATTTTTCTTATTTTGAGCCTATTTTTATATATATCTATTACTGATTTGAATAACTTTATAAAATAATTTCTACTTTAAGAACATATCATAACTTATAAATTTTGTGCTTTATTAATGTTTTCATTATACAGTTTGAATGATAAATATACATATTTAT
Source organism: Nanhermannia elegantula (assembly GCA_034699485.1). NCBI lineage: Eukaryota > Metazoa > Arthropoda > Arachnida > Sarcoptiformes > Nanhermanniidae > Nanhermannia > Nanhermannia elegantula. The sequence goes on from JAQGCH010000005.1 coordinate 35,469, forward strand.
ACTTTTATACCTTAAATATTAAATGTGTTCTCAGAGAGAGGTCCTTTTCATTCGCAATAAACTGCTTCCAATACTTTGCCTTATATTTAGTGTAAACTTAAAAAATTGATTTTCTCTCGAGAAGTCACTCTTAACAATGATTTATCTGTCTATTAATCTCAATTTTATTTGTGTGTTGTGTAGGCTCACTGTTGACCCATTTGGAGAGCCCAACAATATACCAGATGTGATTCAATTCAAGTCTGTGGATGAGTGGTTGGCCAGCATTAAGATGACTAGATATCGGCTCAATTTTGAGCAGTCAGGTGTCACAAACTTGGGAGCTGTGGCCCGACTCACGCCTCAAGACTTAGCAATTATTGGAGTGACATTAGTTAGTCATCAAAAGAAAATCATGAATAGCATACAAGCGTTACGCGTTCAGACCAGCATTGGCACACCTGAAGGCTTCTTAGTTTAAAACTATAAAAACTAAATTATTTCATTTCTAATTGAAACTGAATTTCAAATATTTCAGTGAACTTGAAATGAATGTGAATGTGATGATAATCAATGAAGAATGAATTTGTCTTCTCTTTATTTATATTGACTATTAATTTATGCAAAACAGATCATTTAAATGCTGAGAAAGTGTGTGCTTCTCATGAACGAAAACACTCAAACAAGAAAAAACTAAGTCAGACTTTTTTAATTGAAAAATGAAAAACTGTTTCTACATATATATAAATAGGAAAAAAACTTTTTTTTTATAAATGCATATATAATATAATTAATGTGAATTCGTCAATGACTATGAAAATAAGTATCGCCACAAAGTAAATGTTAAAATCTATGTTATAACCTATGTTTTAAAATTCTACTATTTATTCTGGACTCAACTGATGTGTGTGTGTGTGTTGTGCTTGTGATTTGCAGACACAGCAAGAGATGCATCATATCATCTTTCAAACAGATAAAATGGAAATTGAAGACCTTATTTTAGAAGAACCATAAAAGAAAATAAAATTTCTGCACATTTGAGGAAAATATGAAGAAAGCACTTGAGCCAAACTTTTTAACATGTATTCCACTGAAAGATATTGTTCTCTGAATATCCCTCGTCTTTCATTGTGATTTACGTGCGTTACATATCGATAGTTTGTGAAACAATTTCTTTAATAGAGACTGACTCACAGGTGGTTCACTTATTATTTGTTAAGACCACCGGAGCTCTCGCTCTTATACTTTATTTTTGAAATTTTATTAAATTCATTGCTATTTGGCCGCCAACTAATCATAATTTAAATGCTCATACAATGCAATGAACAAAATTTATTTTATGGCCCAATCATTTATAAGAGAAACACGAATAAGAAGTAAAGCAGAGAATTATAGGAAAACGATCCAAATTCATATATACATATATTTTTGCATAGGATTGCATAAGACATCCAATAACTCAAATGTTTGTTAAGGCCATAAACATCATTGAAGAAGTTGAGGGGCTATATAAACAATCTAAACGCGCCACTGCTTATGATACCAATGACCTGATACGAGATTCTTTATAAAGCGCAAAACAAGTTGAACCTCTCTTTTGATAGCTCTTCCTTTGCTGGTTCGGTTCGTCACCCCTAACAAGACCTCTCATTTTTCTACAATTTCCACCCATTGAAACAGTACAACAGGCTCTGCATGTAATCAATACCATCCATTATATTCACTGAAAACAGAAATCTTATAAAAATTATGAAACATTGAAAATAATTGTTGGCATAAAGACTATACGGAATATCTGTAACGCTGTGCTTTTTTTAAAAGTCTTAATAATAAGAGACTCAAGAAAAACATTATATCAATATGAGGCTAATGCTAAATGCTTCAAATTTTTTTGTTATTATTCATCCACAGCTGGTCTTTCCAAGAAAGCCTTTAAGAAGAACTACTAGAAAAAGAAAAATAGGCACAAATGCCTTCGTATTCAGTCAGTCTTCATTGATTTCTCATATCATGGGCTCATTTTCTTTTGAGTGTTACGAGTAATATAACTTATATATACTTAAGTATGTTATGCAATAACAAAAAAGAGAGAACTGAAAGAGAAAGGAGAGAATCAAAACTACATGAAAGACAGAACAAGAGATATATGAAAAGAATAGAATAAGTTAAAGATGGAAAAAGTGAAACATCTTTTGCTATTTATTTTCTATGGTTTCATGATTGAGAACGGATTGTTATATCACTCGTCTATTAGTTTCAAGATATGCGACATAAGAATATATTAAAATCGAAGAAGAAAAGAATAATCAGCATAAGTGGTGCACTTTTGGTTTCAAATTTTTCAATTTGATTGCATTGCAAATGAAACGTGAATTTTTCAACTTTTTTTTATAAATATTTTGCGCACTTTGTTGAGCATTTCATTCAATTCCTAACATCTCTAAGCATAGCAATGAATGCTATTTCTTTAGTTATTATTTCAAATGATTTCTATTTTATTTTGCACTTAACAACAAATACACACATTATAGTAAATTCATTTAAAATTGAACATCTATTAAATATTTTCATATTAATTTCGATTCAATTTATCTAAAAAATTACAATTTTAAAAATTTATAAAATTAACAAATAATTAAATTATTAAATTAGTCGAAAATTGGTCTTTTATAAGTTGTGTTCAATTTGAATGAATTAAACTATAATATTATTGTTTTAATGCTTCATTTCCTGTACAAAATAGAAAAATATATGAAACAATTAGAATATTATCAGTTCTTCCAAACGACTGACTCTTTAAAAAAATATAGAAAAATTCATAAAACATTTTCTGTTCCTATAGTTTTTAATTCTAAATGCAAATAAATAAATACGAGCAAAGAGTTATGTAACAGTAAAATCCAAGTAATAATAATTTGCACAAAAGTAGTGCCAACAAAAACTACTAAAATATTTGAAGCGGCGCTTTATTGGGTATTTGTTAATATATGATCATTGTTAATATGCATTATTCAGATCCCATTTCCCTTCTCTACCGAATCCTTCATCAAAACACTTCACTTTTACAGTTCCTTTTAATGTATATATAGTTTACTGTATTGAATACATTTCACATTTTCTCTCTCAAACGCATTTTTTTGTTATGCATACACTTAACGTAATGTTTGTATTTCATCAAAAATCACAGTCTAATCCCGATAAACAAATTTAAATTATCCGTAAAATACAAAGATATAAATTATTATAAAGCGCTTATTTTCCAACTATTTTTGGAAGCGCACAATTTTTTGAATAGCACTTCACAGACATTATTTTGAGCAATAATTTAGTAATTATTAGATTAAATTAAAAGTTGCAGATATTCAAAGTACAGTACAGGTAGACTGTTTAAAGTTTTTTTATGCCAGGAATTTATTATTAATTTGTTAGGTTTTAAATACTATTAAAATACCGAGAAATAAGTCTTGTGAAAGTGATTTACAATTCATTTCAGTTTTGCATATTCTTTGTGTCGGATAACCTTTTATTGATTAAATTTTAAGGAACTGATAAAAGGGAACAGAAATAAAGTTGGATAAGAAAAAAATTGCACACTTTTTTACCAACAAAACTCTTTGCTCAAAATTGAGGTGCTTTTACTTCTTCATATGCTCTTCTGCTGATTTATTGTCTCATTTTCTTTTTTATCCTATTTTTCTCTATTTCTCTCCCATAAGACGCATAAACCTTTATTAAAGTTTAGTGAAAACTTATTTTGTAAATGAATTCAAGAATGTTATAAAAATGCTTAATATAAGAAATAACAAAAAAATGTTAATGCGCTTATTTGTAGAGAGAAAGGGTATAACAAACTTACAAAAAATAATGAAAAGAAACCCAAAACTGATATAAATAGAAAATTGATGTTAATATAGATGCAATTGATATAAACTGTATAAACATTTGTTGTAAGATATAATAAAGTATTAATTATAGATTTTGTATTACTAACATATTGTTTCTCCAGTCATTTTTTAAATTTTGTTCTTATTCATTCATTAATAGATATGTAAGTTAACAGTTATGGGTTTTGAGTGTTAAGTAAATTGTGAAAAAGCACAACAGGTAAACAATACTTTCTAAAGTAACCATTAAAGAACTCATTCATAGTCATTAAACAGTTTATTTTTTGAAATGCTTTCAAAAAAGAAATGTTTTGTTATTTATATTTAACTGAAAAATATGTATTCAGATTGAAAGAAGAAAATGAATTCATTAATATTTTGTTAGTTTACGAGCGATACAAATACAACAAAAAACAATTATAATTAGAACTTTTCTTTTGACAAAATGTCATCAAAAATCAAAACAAATCTAAAACTGATGATTGAAAGAGTCGCTAAAGAAGTCGAAGAAAAAGCAAAAGACGAATACTTGAGCTCAGAAAAAAGTTTAGTTTTTGTTATTAGTCTTAGAGTATAAAAAGGAATATGAAATAATATCTATTATTTATAACTGTATAGTTTGACTTATTTTCCAAACCCAAACATCGAAGGGATGGATAAGGATTGATGAGATAATGATCAATCTATGTGTCCATTTCTTTGGCTTCTTTTTCGAGAGTCAATACCGTTGATTGTAATATATTGTATATATTGTCATTCATAATGATATATATCATAACTTTAGTAACTTTCATAGTTTCGGCTCTCATTCACTATAACTATCCATAACTCTGTTCTTATGTTATGAAAACTGTATTATATAAATGATGCTCTGAGTCGACAACATTATTATGATCATAACATTTATACTCTTGCCTTCATTGTCACAATACTCCCATTTTGCTATTCATTTTGTGTCCCTTTTTTAGTTTGTTTGATATAAAAGTTAATGCAAACCTATCATATCTGTAACATTAATGAGTATAATGATTGTCGTCTACAAAGCATTCCTAATTGAGAAAAGTAAAGATATTTGAGTCTCAAATTTGAATATGATTTGTGTGTCCATTATTTAAATTACTTTTATTATGTCTACAAGAAAGCGATTTCATTAACTTTAAAGCTTACAAATTATATAAAAATATAAAGAAATAAGATATTATTGAGAACATAATAGATTATAGTATAATGAGTTGTTCCATAAAAGTTTTTTTATTATAAAATCCGGATATTATTTAAAAACGTGAGCGATAAATATGAGATTAAGTCATTGGCCAAAAAAGGTTAGGCTTAAGTCTATATTAATTAAGCTTAATTAACATAAGAATGAGTGTTCAGAGTAATTGGTTGTCTCGTATGAAATATAATTAATTATATTCTAATTGGTTTAGTATAAAATGCAAATTATCAATAATTTTTAGCTTGCATTCAATCTATTAATGAAAAGGTAAGTTGTGTTTCGAAAGTTATAAAAAGAGCTCATTTTGATTATATGATTAACATAATTGATTACAAGCTTTGAGTCTTTTTCTTCTAATTATCTTAAATTTTTCAGTATTTGCTATGAGATAAGCATAAAAAAGATGATGAAAATTTAGACAATGTTTAATTATAAGAACCCTTTCCTATGCTTTAGTATCACTAATGTTAAACTTCTATTCGTCTTTTGAGTAAAATTTTTAAAAAGCCTTCGCGTCTTACTTACGCCCTTTATAGGAGGTTTTCTCATAGACTATCCTTTAAGTACAAAAATGGAAACTTATAATTTTCATGCTGTTTATCTCAAAAGAAGCTTAAAAATAAAGAAAACTTTAGACACCAGTTGTCGGCATCTCATGGACTCAGAGTGACAAAAAATATTTATTGCCTTTAAAATGCACTTAAGCCTTATGCTATGGGAAATCCTCTTATAAAGGGCGTAAATCAGGCGCGAAGCCTTTTAAAAATTTTTACTTAAAAGTTGAATAGGAGTTTAACATTAGTAATGTTAAAGTATAGGAAAGAATTAGCAAATGTAATAAGTATCATATACTAAATATAAAATAAAACTTTTAAACTTTTTTAGACTTATTGAAATAACATATTTCCAGATATTATTTTATTAAACAAATTCCCAAATTTTTTAACAGAATTTAATTTTATAAGTTTAAAAATCTTTTCATATCTTTTCTTTATTTCAAAGGCAAAGTAATTTAGGATTACATAAAAGCGAATTTATAAAATGTTAATCAAAATCTTTAATTATTAAGCTTAACAAAGTGTAACATTTATTATGAATAAATTCAAATTTAATTTAAAACAAATTAAGAATATTTAACTAATTTTATTGCTTCATTATAATGATTATCTGTTTTATGATTTTTTTATTAAAAACTTTTTGGATAAACTATGGATTGAAAGAATTTATAATTAATTATGTGATTTCATAAATTATTCCAAACCAACTGTTGATTGTTTTTCTACTTTTGTGTTATTAATGCAGTTTATTAGAGTTCAATACATTTAAGTTTTTCATTCAAGCATTTTCTTGCGATATCAGAACAATAGCTAAGGAAGTCTTTGAGATATAAAGTGCAGTTCATTTGGCCCAAGGGGTTGTGTTGGTCTGATCTCTATGTTCCAAAATTGAACAATTATAAAAAGTATTTTTGTCCAACAAACCATGAAAATTGAATCTCAAAAATAAAGGTTCAATAAATTGTAGAAAACAAATTTAAAGTTTAAATTTTAAAAAAGAATATCTGACTTTTTAATGATTAATGAAAAATATCGATTTATTCATAGCTCAAAATGATTATAGATAAAAAAAAGTTTTAAAAATTTAATATGATTTTGATTTTAATTAATCTAATTATATAAAGTACTGTAGTGTACAAAACTTAATAATAAAATAAAATATTATATTGATTTTAGGGTCAAAATTCCTCTTCAATTAATAATTGAAAATATCAGACATGCGTTCATTTTTCCGTAAAATTTTGATTGAAAATTATTATTTTCTTTTAGAGTTTAATAATGGACAAAAATGAAAGTCAAAACATTAGTTCAGAAACAGTTGCAGTGATTGAACCACAAGAGTTAAAGTTAATCTCAAAAATTAGATTAAGTATAAGGAGATTTTGTGAAATAAAAAATGACCACATTTTGAGCCCAATATTCAACGTTGGATTGAATACAAAATGGTATATAAAAGTGAATACAAATTATATGGAAAAAGATGTCGAATATTTAAGTATTCATTTGTATCTTTGCTATTGTGAAGAATTGTCGATTAGAGCTAAATATAGTGTTTCAATAATCAGTGCTAATAATGAACCGCAACATACGAAAGTATGCAATGAAATTGAATATAAAATTGGTGGCGACGGATGGGGTTATCGACAGTTTATTGATAGAAAATATTTGATTAATAGAAGAAGTGAACTGATTCCGGATAATAAGTTAACTCTTAGTTTTGAAATAGAAGTCAACGACAATCAAAATAATTCTATTGAAAATAATTTTATGCTTGAATTTAAAAAAATAAATACTTTTAAAGAGTTGAGCGATTTTACGTTTATAGTAAGCGGTAAAGAGTTTCTGGTCCATAAAGTAATTCTATCAGTTCGTTCGCCAGTATTTGCCACTATGTTTACAAAGGATATGAAAGAAAGTCACGAAAATAAGTTAGAAATTTGTGACATTGAGAGCAATGTATTCCGTGAATTGCTTTCATTTATATATACCGGTGAAAGCTATAGATTGACTCAAGACACACATGACCAAAGATACACAATGGCTCAAAAGTTGCTACCGGTTGCAGAAAAGTATAACATTATTCAATTGAAATCCATCTGCGAAGATGTTATATATAGTGATTTGTCCAATGAAAATGCCATCAAAACAATAATATTGGCGGAAAAATGCAATGCAAAAAAATTACGCGATAGAGTTATCGATTTTATTGCAGATAATCTTTCTCTTATTCGCAACACTTCTATCATAGAATGGAAAGCATTTATCGAAGAATATCCCAATTCAGTCGATAAAATATTTGAAGAAATCAGTAATAGGTCTTTTCAAAATCTATCAGAAAAAAAGTTTTCAATAAATAGATGGATTTGCAGAAAGATTTGAATAAAATAATTAAAGTTTTATAACTATTCAGAATCTATCGTAAGTTAAATCTAAAGATCGTAAAAATCAATACATAAAGATTAAAATACTTGATCTATTAAGAGATGAATGCAACGAAATTTTTAACATCCATACAGAATGAGTTTTAACCCGTTTTATTTCTCGAGCCTACTTATTAGATAAATGTCCTGAACTGTGATGAACTAACACATCCTGTTGACACAGCCGTAACTAGGGGTGGGCAGAGGGGGTTTTAGCCCCCAAAGATATTTGTACAATAAGCTCAATTAAAAACGGAAATTTTTTTTCACTAACTATTAGTAATAAATCCTATTCATATATTTTATCACTAATAATAGAAACTTTAGTGAAAAAGCTTTATTAAAAAGTTTAAAGTAAAACTTTAATAACAGTTCAATAATAAGGTTTAACTCTAAATTAAATGAAGTTCAGAACTGAATGTCTTATAGACTTATACTTTTTAACTATTTTACTTTCCTATAAAGGCTCTAAAATGCATGCTTTTTAACCCTTTTCCGTTTTTAATTGAGCTTATTGTACATTTAAATGTAGGTCTGTAGCAATTTTTAAAAATTGCCATAACTAAGGTTTGTTCTATGTCTAGCCCCCCTGACTGAATATCCTGGTTACGGCACTGCCTTTTGACACACACTTATAACAGAATTTTAACTATTCGTCAGCTTTAACACTATATTTATATTTTCATTTTATTTTTGTTAATCATTTTTTAAATTTTCAACAAAAATATAAAAATGAATGAAACTATTATATTAATATTTCAATATTTGAATAAGATCATATTTTTAAAATGAGTTTGTACTGTATGAATATACATTTATATAATATCGATAATATCTATATAATTAAAGTGTGATTAAAACAACATACAGTAAATATGATGTATTGCTGTAATTTTATTGTTAAATTTGTTGTACTGTATTTGTAAAAATGGAAAAAATCAGTAACATTTGAAACATACATCAATATATGCGAATATATGATAATGCATTAATCCCATTAATCAATACAGTAAACCATTAAAAAACAATATTGAAAAATAAGTTCCTTATAATTACGACATTTTAATAGCGCTGAACTATTATTATTGATGATGAATGCAAACGCATATTTAGTGAAATGAAATAATATTTATCTCAAACTTTAGAGCAATAAATATTAAAGCTATTACAGAACTTTATTTATTAAATCGAAAAATATTTGTAAACATAACGAGAAATAAACAATTCTATGATAGAAATCAAATTAATAATATTTGAGCTGAGTTTGAACAATGATTTGACATTATTTAAGTCAAATTTAATTAATTTGTCAGATTTAAAAGCAAATCCGATCATTCGTTACGAAAACTTAATTAACTCAAAAAATCAAGTTATTTATCACTGATTAAGAGTGGTATTAAGCAAATCAGAATTTATGGGTTAAATAATTTAAATTCAAATGCATTTATTTGAGCAAAATATTCTTCCATTTATTATAAAGTTAGTTAAAGTTATAATTTAGATAATAGAAAGCATTAGCTGTTAAATATTTAGTCTAAAGTCTAGACTTATTTAAATAAAAATTGTGGACAAACTTCGAGAAATAATTCATTGCATTTTTGTAAAGCTTTTGTTAAGCTTAAAAAGAATTCTCTGAAACTTACAGTTGACGAACATTTATTAGAGACAGTCCTAATAAGTCTAAGTCTAACAGGAAATCATTATTGATGACAACAATTACCCATACAGTATATCAGTTGCTTCACTTGACTGCCTCATTACCCAGTCGTAAATGTTATTCTGTTTTTAGTGCATATATTTCTACTGTCTTTAAATAGTGAACTTTTATGATAATTAGTAAATGTGATTGATTGACAATCACAGGGCCGACAAAAATATTTAAAGCAATGAAAAGTATTTCGAAAACAAAAACCTTAGAAAAATTTAAAACAAATAAATGCATTTCTGATTCCCTCTAAGATAACACTTAGGAATACATAACGTCTGAAAATAACTTTATTTAACATAATTATAATTAGCCTGAACTTTAATAATGAAAATTTTTATTCTTAGTTTTTAAATAAAATGCCAAATGTTTTATTAAATTAAATTAGTTGTGGTATAGAATAGGAATCTCTTTGAAATAGCATTTAAAAAGTTGAACATATCATATATTATGAAGGCATACATGTAATGCTTTTCATATACTATTGGGATATTCGGCACAATTTATATGTATATTTCTTTTATATAATTAACAAATGCTAAATCTTTTTTCCTTTGAGATTATGAAATAATAGTTAAGCAAAACTTTCACATCAGCAACAATTATGATGATTGTCATGAGTGCAAAGATAAATAATGTGAACAAAACACGTAAGAATAAGAGACCATTATTTTTCACTGTACATTATATATTTTCTAATCAATCAATTAAAAAGTATATGAAAGCTTGTTCTGAAGTCTAATTTTTTATTTAAATATAACTTATAATCCATGAAATACTAAAGCAAACCATTATTGAAATGAATATCAATTTAATCAAAAGTGTGGGTCAATAATTTGAAAACAGGTCTCCTATTAAGAGATTTAATGCTTAAGAACTGAATAAATGTTGAATCAAATGAATCATCAAATGAACATTTGTATTGTTCGACAACAACTGATAAAAATATTGCGACTAAAAATGCAAACGAAATGTAAAGTGAATTGAGTAGCATTTGTGTCAATCTTTATTTCATAGAAGCCCTCACTCTGTCTAATGCATTCGTATTCAAACACATTCTGTCTTTTCTCCTCTTTATACCATTTGCTTTATATAGTATATAAACTAATGATCTGTAGACACGCTTTCGATTGTTCGGTATGACTAAGCAGTAAAACGGAATTTCACTATAAAAAAACACGGTCTATAGGCTAACACAATAAACTAATGAGATTTTCTGTTTTAAATATTATTTCATAAATATTTAATAAGAATTGTTATTTTTTCAATTCTAATGCAAATTAACGCTTCATTACATTGGAATAGATTTAGACGTATTTGAATCAGTTATTAGTCAATAATATGCAGGAATAAGTTTTAAGTCATAAATAAAGTAATACAAGAACTTTATTTGTCTAATATTTTAAAATATAATTTCATTTAAATTAATAGATTTTAGTCAAGCATTTGATGAATTAGTGATTTATAGAAATAAAGAATCGCATCGAATAATAAACAACATTTTTTTATTTTGAAGATTTATTTTTTTGGTCAAAAACTAATAGATGATGACTGTCTTGAATCGGAGCCAATCAATCATAGCGTTGTTGACTCGCATGGAATGGAATGTGCTTTTGTGTTCTGTTAAGTTCGTTATAAGACTTTTTTTGAAAAACATGTGTCTTTTCAATGTCCGAACTAATGGTATCAAATAAATAGTTACTGATGTCAGAGGAGTTTTTATGGGTAAGTACTTGGACCACATTCTTAACAAATTCACCGCATTCTCAATCGTAATGTAGTTCTTCACGAATGCAGTATTTATCCAAATGGTCATTGATATGAGTTATGAAAACTTTATGATTTACTGTACATTTGAATTTGTTGTCGAAAATAATGATTGTTCTTATATTTTTCGGACAATCTTTTTGTATAATATTTTACATATGAAAAGAAGTTATACAGAAAAGGTTAAAATATAGGCAATAAAATACTTTAATACTTAATGTCAATATAAATATAATATATTATGCAGATTAAGACAGCTTTGATGTCTATAATACTGAATTTAAAGCATTCTAAGTATTTACTATTCAAGTAATTCAATGGATTCAATGGCGCAGATGTTTCAATGTTAAGATTCTATTCGAAAAATGAATGTTCGAAACGAAATCCTAAGTTTATTTTACTATCAATGCAGACCATATAAGTTTATGTGAGTTCACATAATATTTTTTATTAAGTTTTTGCTACTTTTTCACTAATATCTTATAGATTTTATTGAATGCTTAAAATAAATTGAAATAATCCGTTAAAAACTTATTCGTTAAATGAAAGATTATAGCAGTAAAGCAGTAAAGTTTATGTTCAAAGATATTTTGGCTGAACTTCAATGGCTGTACTCTATTCTTCAATGTTATTATTAGAGAAATAAACTTTCGTCTAATATATTTTTATATAAGATTTTCATTTAATTTGTGAGAGCGGGAGAGAAGAGACCTTTTGACACTATTTACAATAGGAATAGTGTAGCGTTAATGCCATAACAGTGCTATACTGTTAGCTTTTATTAGTTTGGCCTTAATTCTCGAGAGGATTTATCTGAAGAGAGCAGAGAAGAGTGGGGACCAAAACATGTTTTCAAATAATACCAAATGGGTTAACAGCTAACATACTGTTACTGGTATTTCTCTAACAATTCTCTTTCATATAAATTCAAGTCAATGTCAACGTTGGATAACTTGGGCTAAAGTAAAGCAAACTCGTAAAAAGTTCCTTCACTAGAGCTAATACACAATCGGGAAAACGGCTGAACTAAAGTCATTGCAAGAATGCTTACGAGCGCTAAGAATTCAGTGGAGCATAAATATTGAGTTAGAATATAAATATGAAAGAATAAGAGAAAAGTGATGTTATGTTATGCTGAATAAGCGATATTATATTCAACTATTATATATCTAATCATTCGAATAGCAAAGACTTGCATTTTAGAAAATTCTATTTTCTACAAATCATAGTCAGTATAAAAGTTGAATACATTGATAATTTAATTGGAGTTAAAATTAATTTAAATCAAATATTTAATTGCCTTATTATAGCAAAACAATTAATCTTTGAAATTAGAATTTCTATTATGTATTCGAAGTATAATTTCATAAATTAACGAACATTCATGTCGAGAGCTTATCAGACTAGAAGAAAAACAACAAAATGAATGTTTTTCTATTACATGTATTGCCAAATAAACTAAATTTATTGAGGCATTTATAATATTATGGCAAATAAAAGTTGGGTCAATCGGTAAACCCAAAGACTTGCTAATATGAGAAAAACAGCCAAACAAGACAAACACACGCAAAATACTCCCCAAAACTAAATCAGAAAACTCAAAGGCATCTAATTTTGACTTTAATTAACCGGAACTGGCAGTTCAATGAGGTGTAATTTCAGTCTACAACATATTACCACCAGAATAGTGTTTTTGTACAGCTAAACAACTGCTACCAGAGTAAGAATTGACTGACACTATGAACAGCAGTATACATCTAATGATGAAAAGCGTTTTGTTGATCTAACGGCTTGTGTACAATTCACTATTTAACTCATACTATTCACGTTTTGTGCTTCAATCAACATCATTGCTAACGTAGTTGTGTTACTGTTCATCTCATCTTATAAGACCAGTTCAGATAAACCTTAAAAATATTGAATATTTTGAAATTGAGACTTCAAACACATAATACCCATAAGCTCTGGTATATGAAGAAAACAAAGTACATTACATTATTGGATACTTTTTTGTTTTTAGTCGCAAACAATAAAGGATTTAGATTAAAGTTAGATTTCGTATTCAAAAATTACTTTTTATAGGAAATGTTTCTATAATAGAAGCAATAAATTCTAAATTTAGATATAACTGAAATTCTAGAAATTATATTATTTGATAAAATTAATGTTTACCCTTCGAAATAGAGATGCATAAAGATATTATTGAATCATTTGATGGCAACGATGCACTTCTGTTTCATGAGGTCAAACCCCACATGAATTAAAGGCATTGGTCATAAAAGTTATGATGAATTGTAGCTCTTATATAGTTTTTGTGTTACTTTAATTCAATACATACAGTCAGCTCCCAATAATATTGTAATAATTTATGAACAAATTATTTATTCGATCAAAATCTAATGTATTTAATAATGATTTCATATCTTAACATAAAAACATTTTATATATAATATTTTCCTTTATAGCCTAAATTCTTTTATCTTCATTTTACAGGATCACGAAGAACATGAACTCTAGTAATTTGAAAGAAGGCAGACTTGAATTCCCTCTAGCCTTCAATGTATGAAACTGTTGGATAAGTTGCAATATTTGCTTCTATTTTCTAAGAGAGATAATGAACAGAACAAATATAATATTGAGCTTTCTTAGGAACAAATTTCCACGAAGTAATACAATTAAGCCAATGATATAACTGTATATCAATTGAATGCAAGACATTTAAATGATGATATAAATTGATATCAGAAATAGAGAGTACTGAATATACGGTTAGTTTTATTCGACCAAAAAGAACATATTCGTTCGTTCGTATATTCGTCAGCTTTCTAGCAATGCATGACTGCTTCATCAGAAAAACGTAACACAATCATGAAATAAAGCTAAACCTACTCAACGGCTGGGCCTCTATTTGTTACGACGCAAACTGAATACTTAATGGACTCAAAGAATAAGGAAAGAGAAGGGGAGAAGGATGAGAGCTAGTAGTGAGAGGTATTCTCAGCACTAGAGAGTATGCTTTGCAGTTTGATTTTATTATGGGCACGAGTCTGGAAAATATTCTCTTACGTGTAGAACTCATGGCGTAGAACCCAATATAAGGTTACATCAAAATAGTATGAAATTGAGAATCAATTCTTATTCTTCTATCGTAGAAACTTTGTTTCACTATTTTAGACTCTAGAAGGTTGGCATTAGTGACTTGTCAGCTAAACTTTTAGATTTCATCTCACTTTTTGTCGCTATGTTTATATTAGTGTATCAGAAGATAAAGAAAAATGACTGAAAAGCACAGACACAACATCTGTTACCCTTCTTATTATTAACTAACAAAGACAAAAAACAAACTTATTTCATATCAATGATATCATACCAAAAGTTAAACTTTCACTTTAAGGTTCTTGAGATTAAATGATATCTTTTTTACTATCTATAAGATGTCATTTTGGGTGTCTATTCATCTCGTTTTTTAAACAGGAAAAGACTGTTTAAAGTGAAGGGAAATTTCAAATTGAAAACTTATGTTATTTATACTTTGATATACATAAGACATGTTATTTCTCTCTTATAATAGTTGTGTTCAACGTATAGATCACAAAATTTAGAATATATGCAAAGTTTTCCTGTCAATCAATGTGATAAAGTGGTTGGAAAATTTTCAGTAATTTTAAGTAAACTTACTTTCAATTTTTAAAACTTAGTTTATTATTATTTGATTTTACATTTTTTTGGCTCAAAATCTAATTCGAAAATCAATAGTACCACATAACAGTCAAATAATAATAAATGCAGTTTGCACACTAATTTTCATAGATTCACTTTGTGTTCATTCAACTTAGATCAAATTTTATAAATAATAATTATTCTGGACTCCCCCTCAAGAATATCATGCCAAATGTTGAAAAATCATGCCTTTGGTCCTTTTGAGTTTGAAAAAATTACAAATTTGATTTGATTTGATTTTAATTGTTTCAAGAGTTGAGAGAAGAAAATAATAGACTTATACTTCAAACAATAGCATCAGAATATCTAAAATACCTAAAAGAGGGAGAAGTTTAAAAATATTTGCGGGAAAACGTCTTTTAAATAAATTGTGTTATAAAACCAAAGTGTTTTTATTTACTCGAAAAATTAACAATTTCTAAAATGGGTTTTAAGGAATTTATGGATTAACCATGCTGACAATAATGAAATCTTTCAGCAATAAGTTGAAGTTTTGAGACTCTATAAAGCACATAATTATATCTTTCGCTGTTCAACTTAATAAAGTATTTTATTATAAGAGAAAAAGATTCACAACACTATTATTTTTCAGTTTAGATTTTTTGATATAAGTCTTTGTAAACTGAAAATTCAGAAGTTACGAGTGAATCAGTGTGTTTGTAAATAAATGTTTCGTATAATGGTTAAAATGATTAAGTCTTATTTTGATTAGTAAATTAAATTAATTAAATAACTACTTTAGTTTTAAGCTCTAATTATATACATTTTCGTTGCGCTAACTTTTTTGAGGAGATCTCACCTTTAGCCCTCAATAGATTTACGTGTAGGCAAATAGCAAATGCTGAGGGTCAAGGGATTGCTCGAAAACAATGGATATGTGGCCGGCATATAGTTTTCAAAAAAACTCAGCGAGGCTGGGATTCGAACTCACGGCTCTTCGATCGTGAGTCCGACACCTTTCCCATTGAGACACTCGGACTTCTCTCATTATATTTCAATTTTTAAAAAATTGTTCAAAACATAAATCTTTTTGAAATCTAACATTAAATCCTACATATGTTCGACTCTGATTTGATAAATATAGAATAACAATGAGTTTATTTTTAAAAACTTGAATCAATTGAAATTATTTTACTGGAAAAATTTGAATTGAATATTTATGCGAATGTTTGCATTTCCTGTTCTAAACTACAAAACTTTTGACACAAATCTGAATTGTGAACTTTGATGCACAACTAATCATTTAACTCAAATACACTAAAAAATATTTTCTATTGTAGTCATTCGTTTTCTTGCAAGAAATAGTGACTTCTTTGGGCGATATGTGCACAACTCAATAGAGGCCTCGGGGACCATAAGTTCACATCGAAAATAAAATGACTGGAGAGTTGCTTTAATATAAAATACTGAGCTTTTCTATGCCTAAAATAGTTGGAGCCGTTAGACAGAGGAATCTTCATATTCTTTGCTCACAACTAAAAGATATGATAATCACCGCAGGCATTCGTTGTTCATTGCAAATGTTCCACTACAGCAACAGTACTAACATTAGCATCAACTCTAACTCTATAACTTTCAATTGAGAAGAAGTGCTATTTTTGTGCAAAGAATACAAATTTTTTTATAGAATAACTTCACGAGAAATATAATCATTGATAAATATAATTCAGTACAAAAACTGGTAATAGCATTAGGGTTTGTGTCTTTTTATGTTTTGTGGTCAAATACTAAATTCTAGTCAAAAGTTTTGGAGCTTTGAATTGCATTTTTCTGAAACTAATGATGAAGTGAATAAAATTTACTGCTAATAAAATTTTATTATTTAATCAGAGAACAAAAAATGAGATTCAGATACATTTTCTAATTGTATTTATTTATATTTTTATAATAGAAGTATAAAACCAAATATAAATAATTTAATGTATTCTATGATTTATTTTTTCAATATAAGAATGATTTCTCTTTGATATTCCAATGAAATATAAGAATATAAAGTGTTTTTTCTTTAATAAAATATCACGTGAAAAAATTTGATGAAAATTTAGCATATCTTTCATCAAATTTCAGTACATGTCACATACAGTACATGATGAACCCCTACCAGCTTTCCATTTCAAGTGAAAACATAGTTACGTTGTCTTTCATGTCTTTTACAATTGTGTATTTCGTACATCTATTACTTGAGTAGCATTTCAATCAATAGTCTGTTATTCTCTCTCCTTTCACTCCCAACAGACAGAAGTGTATCCATATTCCCACTTTGTTTCTCCAAATTGAACGTCTGTGTGATGATAACAAAAATGTAAGCTCAATACCAACAACTAAGGCTTTAAGCAAAAATCTACTCGACTTGAATCAGTATTTGATGCAAAAGAGGAACAGAGCAACTGAGAGGAAGTAATGATGAAATTTCTTTCTTGTCGCTCACTTTAAAGCCTTCCTTTCGCGAGTAATTATATCACTCCTATTCACTCACAAGAGCAATATTCTTATCTATTTTGATGCTCAGGTCTGCACAAACTCGAGAGTGTCAGGAATGAGTGTGTTTGTGACAAATAGACAGTCAGAAAGAGTTATTCTTATTTAATTGTAAATAATATTTAAAAAATCAATAATGAAGGAAATGATTTAAATCGATATTTACATCTCGTAATATACTCGTGTAAAAAATGCATTAAAATTAATGAAAAATCTCTTCAGCGAAAGTAGTATATAAAATATTTTGCCAAATTAATTGACACACATTTCAGAAAATCATAGAAATGGTGTTCAATCATATGAAAGGCTTTTTCTTGAACTATATGTTTGTTTGTATTTTGAAAGGTGTGTTTGAAATTTGAAAAAACCAATCTATTTCATCTCATTTTTCGACTTATTTTACAAATTTTCATTATTTTTAAGACAATCTTATTTTTCTATTTTACTCTATTTGCTATTTTGATGGAATTGAGCAATAGAAGGAAATTTATAATATGGCAGAGAAAAAGATTTATATGAAAGTAAAGATATGCAGACATTTTTATATTTACTCAGAGCTAAAAAATCTAAATTGCCTTAAAGCGCTTCAAAAATTTAATGCATAAAAATTATTATTGAAGTACTGGTAAATTATTATAAATAAGTGAAACTGCAGTTTGTTTTACCAAAAGTTTTAACGTTTTATTCTTCAAACACCACAAAAAATACATTAAGGAATAAAATATTCGGAAATATTTTTTTAATAAAGTAAACGTCTGATGATATGATATATGTTTATTGCCATGAATTCTAAACTTGATAGTTATGAGTATATTTACATAAATTCCAACTTAATTTTCATGAACAACAATTGCTATGAATGTCTGAAAGCAAACAATGATTAAGCAATCATTGAAAATACTGCATGTTTTCATCAATTTTAATTGTTTTTATAATTCTAGACCTTTATTAGAACTGATATATAGGTATAGGAATTAAATATTTTTCTAACGAGTTAAGTATTATTAGTGAAATTTACAATTTTATTTATGTTGCTTTTTCTAATTAAATATTATGCACGAAATACTTTTTATTTGAACAGAATTTTAAATTAGTTTTAGATTTAATTATTCAATAGAAAACACAGTTTCATTAAAGCAGTGCTCTGTTCTAGTGATACAAAACCATTCCCAATGGAATGTAATGGGAATGGCAAAAATACATGGGATTGGAAACAAAATGGGAATCAAATCTAAAAATTGAGTCGGAATGGGAATGTGAATCAATAAATTGATGAATTGGAATGAGAATCAGAAACTTTATTGAAAGCTTAGAAAATATTTTTTGTTTAAAATACATACAATCAAAATGTCAAACATAGATGAGTTCTAATAGAGAAGTTACTTTTCGGGTTTAACCCGATTGAACCAGATTTAAGCAAGGTGCAACCCTCAAGGGGGGGGGGGGTCATTTTAGAAATTCTGAAAATTCAGGGAGGGGGGTCAAACTCCTCGTTTTTATAAGACAATTTTTTCACAAATCGGGGTTCCTGCCAAAATTTTTAAAAAAAAATTTCCCGCCAAAAGGTTTTTAGTAAAATTTTTTTGGACCAGTGTAGAAATCAAAGGGGGGAACCAAGGTAAAATTTTGAAAAATTCAAAATTGAATTTATTTTACTCATTATTTGTTATACAGTAAAAGCTGTGCTAAGCGACCACCCCTGTGCCCAAATTTCTTGGTCGCTTAAGACAACTGTCGCTTTACAAAATTTGAGTTCAAATTTTTAAAAAGTGCATTTCAGTCATTCCTATGCATAGTGAACCCCAATATAGTAAAGTGACAATATAAATTAAGATATATTTCTGAACCTATTTGGTCTGATTCAAAATTCGGAGTCACAATTATATTTATATACGAAATCTGATTATTATGAATGAATTTCCATGCTAATTTAAACAAATATTATATATTTACAAAGGACAATTAATTTTTAATTGAAATTTAATTAAAAATGTTTTCTTAAATACTCAATTATTATCTGATAATTATGTTTTAAGCCATAAATTTCAGTATTTTAATAATTTTTAAGTTATAGCAAAATTTCAATAATGATTGCGAACGTATACCTATATTTAAGTTTTTTGCAGTTAATTATATAACATTTGTTATATTATATTAGAAGATAGTCTCTTAACTTTCAATTATAATGAAAATTTTTATAAATTAATGGGAAGTTTAAAAGTTTTTTAACAATTATTTGGAAAATATTCGAATAAATAGTAAAAATTCATAAGTTGTTAGATATTTTAGACTAAAGTGGTCGCTTAAGTCAGGTGATTGTAATGCTATAGGTTCCATAAAAATAGCGGTCGTGGTCGCAAGACTCAGCTGGTCACTACACACAGCTTTTACTGTATTAATTTGATTGTGATCAATTAATTGCTACGAAATTAAAATTTATTATAGAAATATCTTTAGTCATAAATCCTTGGGAGCCGATAAATCAAAGAGACTAAGGTAAATTTTTTTCAAATAGTTGGTAAAAAATACTTGGGGGGGGGGGGGTCTAGAAATCAAAGGGGAACCAAGGTAAAATTTCGGAGCGGAGGGGGTACCAACCACCTACAACCAGCCTTGCTTAAGTCTGGATTTAATTCGACTAAACCCTCTTAGAAGAAAAATTTTTAATTGGGTTTAACCCGATTGAATCCGAATCAAACATGCGTTTTGAATGGGTTTAACTACTTTTTTATGCTCAAATATTGTTTTATTGTAAATATTCGTAATTTAAAAATCTTCAAACAGTTTGCCGCTTATCATTGAATGATCAACACTTAATTATGCACTCGATTTTGTATTTAATTTGAAGATATAGCGGGACATTTTCATTAATACGTCAATTTTTTGAATTTATGTGGCAGAAATTGAAAATAAATTTTCGGTTTAAACCCGATAAAACCAGAATTTGCTCTATTTTTTTAACCCGATTGAACCACTCCGAATCAGCGTGAAAATTAAACCCGAAAAGTAATGGCTCTAAGTTATAACTAGCGTTGTTAAATTTACTAAATCTTCTTCAGAGCACCAAATTTAGTTCTTGGACTAAATTTATTATAAAATGTAAAAATACAGCAAAATATTAAAATTGAAGTTATCATCCTAGAATGTTATGTTCCCAAAATTCTATTCCCAATATTGTATTATATAAGGGATAATTCAACTCTGAAATACTGAAAAATTTCTTGCTTTTGTTGTGTCCTAAGTTGAGTAAAATTCTTACAAATTATTTTTCTTATAATCTAGTGTTATATTTAATTGGCTGTTTTGTACCAATATTTGTACTCCTTTATTTGTTAATCTAGCTTCTATTAGAAATTTACTAAATTTTCTCTTAAGACACTAAATATAGTATTTTGCAATGCTAGTTATAACTCAGGGATAACAATGTTGCAATTTAATGCTTTCTACACAAATAAAACTTTAGTTTTATACAATGGAAATAATGGGAATGAAAATGAAAAACTGAATGGGAATGGAACGGGAATAAAATCTCATGTCAGTGGGAATGTGATGGGAATGAAAATAAGAATAAATTCTTGAGTGAGAATGGGATGGGAATGCATTTATTCTTAGTGGGAATGAAATTTCTGTCGCTTTGTATCACTACTCCGTTCATCAGTTCTACGATATATTGCGTATGATATCATATCATAATAAAGTTATACTTTAGTTAATGTCATTATATCTCATTAGTGTAACTCATAGTGTGTGCAGAGTTTGTGCAATTAAACTATAGATGAAAAATAAAGTTTATGTTTTACGTGAATTCATTTGGGAAATCAATGGATTAAAAAAGTTTAAATAAAAATGCTTTAATTTTGGATCCACTCCCGCTAGTATTATTACAATTTTAATCGAGATTTCTCTTAATTTGCTTCGAGATATTTTGCAGTCATAAAAAAGTTGAGTAATGTTATGCATTAATACGAATTGTATTTTCAAGTATTTTATAATAAAAGGAAAACATAATTTAATACTGTATTTAAAAAGTTTGTTGATTAAGAAAATAGAAATATAGGCATAAGTAAACAGGATTTGTCACAGAAATAGATTAGTTTAATATATAAAAAATTGATTTACAAAAACAACTGAATAAACGTCACCAAAAGAGATATTAGATATCAAAATCCTTCTCTTATTTATTTTGATTGACTCTTCTATTCTTCAAAATATTTCATTTCAAAACTCTCGACCAATTTTATTAATATTAAAGCATTCAATTATTCATTAATCAATAAAAAGCTTTTCACTCAAAACTAATCATTTAATTTGATACTTTTGTAGTACACAAAAGCAATTATTATAAATTTAAATTTTAAAAAATATATTTAAGTAATACAAAATGTTATATTTTTTTCAAATATTAAGGTAATATTGACTTCTACATGTATTTATTTATTGCTATTTAATGTTTCTTAAAAAATTTTATTTTAATGGAAAAAAATGATTCTATCTGTAAGCTCTCAGTTCTCTTTAAATTACAGTAAACCTGCAGTGAACTACTCTGTAATTTAACTCAATATGAAGTTTGAAAATCATGTGATGGTATTCAAGCTTATAAAGTATATTAAAGCACATCAAAATTGTTATTAAGTCAGGTTTTACACAGTTATTGACTACATCAAAATATTTACTCATATAAAACTTTAAATGCATTGAAGTACCCGCATATTCATTGACTGACAATACAGACAAAAAATTTCTGTTTAAAAGTAAAAATAACTTTTTCACAATATACAGGTAAATCTCTAAATATTTACAAAAACCTAAGATTTAATAAAAAAATATTAAAAGCAAACCCTCAGAGTTATTCAGATTCTAATTAGAGAACCAGTTCCACAGTTTAGAAAATCTTAATTAAAATCATTCACTCGTTCTAAAGGGCAGATTAAGATTATCATAACTGTGGGAATTCTAAAAAAAGCTAATTTGATTGTAATGTACAGGGTGACCAGTAAAGGACTGAATAATAAGAAGTTTCTATAACTTTTTAAATAATGAATTTTGAGTAATGAGACTAAGTGATATCTATCTACTATAATGGGAGATTATTTCCATATAATTAAATTTTTAATTGAACAAATATCTGGGGTGCTTTATTTAAATTAGTTAATATGGTCTTCTATGGAAGCACTTAAGCGCCATCTAGGGATCAAAGCAAAATGCCTCCAAATTAAGTTAGGTTGTAGTGTGAAACTTTGATGTAAAAGGTCGACGACCTCAGGACAGTATTTTTACAATTTTTGGAGATTTTTTGCTTTAATCCCTAGATGGCGTTTAAGTGCTTCTATAGAAGAGCATATTAGCTATTTTAAATAAAGCACCCATGATATTTATTCAATTAAAAAT
Source organism: Nanhermannia elegantula (assembly GCA_034699485.1). Classification (NCBI taxonomy): domain Eukaryota; kingdom Metazoa; phylum Arthropoda; class Arachnida; order Sarcoptiformes; family Nanhermanniidae; genus Nanhermannia; species Nanhermannia elegantula. The sequence continues at coordinate 58,586 of JAQGCH010000005.1, forward strand.
TTAATTATATGAAAATAGTCTCCCATTATAGTAGATAGATATGACTTAGTCTCATCACTCAAAATTCATTAGTTAAAAAGTTATAGAAACTTCTTATTGTTCAGTGCCTTACTGTCACCTTGTATATCGTATGGGTTTATTTCATATAAAAGAGAGAAAAATATTTCAAAACTAAAAACTATTATTTCGCAAAATATTTTCGCATTTCTAATATTTTTTTAATGATGAACACTGCTTTTATTTTAATATTCAGTTTATTTCTGTGTCAAAGAGCGTTTGGAAAAGAATGGAAACTTGTTTGGTCTCCAGAAGCTAATAAGGATGGACTCAAAGCTTTTGAAGGTGTGGAAGACGAGCGCGGAAAAGCTCATGAAGTAACTCATATAATGGTTGAGGACAATAACTATCGATTCAATATGCATGTGCAGGACAGAGACAGTCATCCAGACAGACAAAGACAAGAAGTGAAAGGCATGGTATCAGATGGGCATCAGATGCGAATGCAAAAGGGGGAGAGTTGGAAGTTTACTTACTCAATGTTTATTCCGTCAACACTTAAAGCCACGTCTTCTTTCACGCACATCGCACAGATGAAAGTGCCCAACGCTTCCGCGGAAGACGGGGCACCTATTTATGTGATGTCACTTCGAAGACACGGAGATAATGAAACAATTGAAGCCAAAGTTACCACTAATGATGAAATGCTGGGATCGACTGACTTGAAGCCACTCCACGATAAATGGATTGATGTTGAGTTAGAATATGAAGTCGATGACGTTCATGGAAGTGCTAAATGGACAATAATAAGCGATACTAAGACTGTAGTTCATGGGGAAAAGAAAGACGTAAAAACTTTTTTTCATGAAACAGTTCGACCAAAATGGGGTATTTATCGGTCATTGAGTGACACTAAACAACTAATCGATACACATCTTTTAATTACAAAACTGAGAGCTTATAAATTCGAATAAAATTTAGTTTTCAGTTTTCAGTAATAATTTTGTTACAAAATTTTAAATAATAAATTAATTACCATATAAATTATCGGCTTTCGAATAAATATTAGTTTGATTTAAAGAATTTTTAGATCAAAAGGAGATTAAGAATCAAATAAAAATAAGAATCATTACAAATCTTATTGTTTGATAAATAAATAAAAAATAGCTCATTATCTTAAAATGAAGAGTAACTTATGTGAGTTAATATCATACATATATGATGTTCACTTCGTTTTATAGATATTGAACTCATCCAAATTAAGATAAATTGTTATCAAATCTGTGAAACTCTCTGATCTATGCTTTTAAATTGTTTTAATAAATTAATATTTAAAAATTAGCAAAAAACTAAATATTTAAACCACTTCATTACCAGTATAATAGATCGGTTTATATAATAGATCCATTTATTAAGTTTAGCTCATCAGCAAAGGTATGTCATTTGCAGACAGTTGTTTAATAAGCAGTGATGGCCACACTCGCGCGAGGGGAAAATGATACGCTCAAGCGCGAGGGTACCGAGCGTTTACCTTTGCTCCAAAGTCAACAAATTTCATGATTGATTGAAAAACTTTTTATTACACATTAGTTTATTTTAAACAAATGTGGGATAATCTGCACGATTCTATGTCTAAATTCTTTAAAACTCAATAATATCTTTGTTTATTATAAAAGTATGTAATTTTACTTAAATAAAAACATTTGTTTCATTAAAAGCACATTTTTATATTTATCTATAATATAATAGACGCTCGCACTTGCCACAGAGCGCCATCACTGCCAATAAGATATATTTGTATCACAAATTATCAATTAGTATTTTATGGATTCTATTAAAGTTCATTCAATTATCTAATGTATAGTTCAAAAATGAATTGTTTTATAGGCATGAAAACTCTGTATACCGGTATGGCATTCAAATAACTTACATAAGAGTTAGAATGAAGCTGAAGGTTCTTTATTTCATTTAACTTAATTATCATTTTATAAGTTTTACCAAAATTTGAATGTCCTTTTCAAATGTGCAATTGTAAACGCCTTTCCACCTTATTTATATGTTAAATAATTTAATACCTCTATTAGTGTATGAAAACATGGTTTAAATCAGGATTAAATGAGTTGAATTTCCATTGAACAGAGCGAAGCCGGTGCGATACCATCAACACTATCTCCTTTTAACTTATTAAATATTGAACCTGCATATCATGTAATGAGAATCGCTTTGAA
>JAQGCH010000006.1:0-59590 GCA_034699485.1 Nanhermannia elegantula
GTATAGAATAATAGCTTATGTTTTAATCACTTCACACTTTGCTTTAATTTTGTTAAATTTTTTCTGATTCACTTCAAATAAAAAATATTCAAATATTAACTTTCAAAATATCATCGGATTCATAGCCATTTTCTATCTAAGCAACAGCTTTCAAAGCACCGACAGCTCCTGTTTAATATTATGATCTGCTGCACAAAATAAAGGCTGACTTCAGATGCATCTCACCTGAGAATTTTGAAAATAAATAATTATAGCACTGGTTCTTATTTGGCTTTTATAAAAAGATAATGAATACTACAGTTATGTGAAACCAATGTCATTAACAATTTATGTCTAAAGCACTTAAATTCGAATATTCTTTTCAGTTACAGATTAACTCCTTTCTGAGCTCATATTCTAAAATTAATTATAATTTTTTTAAAGAAAATCAATTATCTATTATTCAGCAAAAATCTGCTTTTTCTAACACAAGTACAGAAGATGTTCAGTAATTTACATATTATGAAACAGATAAGTGAAATATTGTGTTCGTCCTTCTTCTATAGAGCTATTCATTTAGAATGAATGGGAACTGAATGTATCGAAAACCCCATGTTTTAAGGCTTAGTATTTATTAATACAGAAAATATTGATATTTTATGCTCTAATTTAACTCACAATTAATTAATAAATTAAATTAATTTCAATTTAAATAACGAAAAATACTTAACTTAACAAAAGAGTAATTCAATTAAAGTACAAACAGTTTTATTGATAATTATTTTAAAGTTTTATTTAATAAATAAATTTGAAATATTGTAAAAAATTATAAATTTGTTTGGAATCATATTTTATTACAATTTTATTTAATTATTACAAATGTTCTGAAGGTATGAATCAAAACATTAATTCATAATTCAATTTTATTTAAATTAAAAATAATTTCTATTATATCAACAAATCATTTGATAATAATTTTGTATTTAATGTAATTTAAGTGAAGAGAAAGTAAACAAATTTTGATCAATTAATTGATTTATATTTTCAGAAAATTGATTAATTTTAACAAAAATTGATTCAAACACTGACTGAAGACTAAAGACATGTTAATTGAAAACTTTGAGTCACTTCGCAATTGGTTAACAAACTATTTGGAACCGCTGTGAGTACTATATAATCATCCATTAATTTAATTAATTATTTATTATATAACATAATGACTGATATAATAAATACCATTATTTGCGAACCCATACCCGACCCCCACAGCTGTGATGCGGATCCGGTCGCTTTAGCCAAATATGTGATGGCATTAATCAAAAAAGACAAAACAGAAAAGGATTTGAAGACTGTTTGTTTGGATCAATTGGAAGTGTTCTTACAGAAGGAGACCATCACTTTCGTGGACACTCTTTTCGAGACCATTAATAATAAGTCGTATTTAAATTCAGCGAACAATTTGGTGACAACAACCACACCATCGCTAACACCCAACACATCCAAGTCGTCCTCTCAGACATCTGTCGCGACGCCAACGGTTTCAACAGATTTAAGTAGTGGTCAAACGGATAAGTCTTCACCCGTAGTGAACACGATTTCTGATTTGGGAAACAATAATAATAATAATATTAATAATAGTAATGATAATAATGTGAATCCATTGTTGAACCCTAACTTTAATAATAGTCAACAATCGGTTACTAAAAGCGAATCTAATGTTCCCAATCATGACAACAGCACTAAACCGAGAGATAATAATAAAAGAAACCGCTCTCGAAGTCGTTCTCGTTCTCCCTTTCGTAATACCCGTCGTAATGAGTTTGAGAACCGAAGAATGGGAGCGATTCCTAATCGAAACAATGGGAGCACTTATTTTAATGACGACAGACGTAATCGAAGAGGAATTATGGGAAATAGAAGAGGAGGTAATCAAAGATTTGGTGGTTATTCGCGTGAAAGAGAATACCGGAGACCCAGAGAACTAAAACGCGGGCGCTCTAGAAGTAGATCACGTTCTTATTCAAGTGAATCGTTGTCTCGTTCGAGATCTCGGTCTAGAAGTCGTTCGTGGAGTAGAGAACGCGAGTCGCCTATCAATAAGCGGAGTCGACCCTCATCTCGATCGCCAACACCTCCAAAGACTAATGCAAAAGAAGGAGAAAAGTCAAAGCGATGTCGCGATTATGACGAGAAGGGCTTTTGCATGAAAGGAGACTTATGTCCTTACGATCACGGCAACGATCCCGTGGTTCTCGACGGAAACGTGTCCGCAGCACTCGGTCTCACCAATACCAACACAAACGGCGCTCCATTACTGCCAATTTCGAACGCAGGCATACCTCCAAACACTCCCAACTCATATCTGGCAGAGCCTTACAATCCAGAAGCGCCCGGAATGGACACACATTCAGGAACTGTACAAAGGCCACAGCCACCGCCACCGCCTCCACAATTAGGACTACCGCCGCCACGACTACCCCCACCCGGACATCCATACTGGGCTCAAATGCATGCCATCCGCGGCCCAATGCCTCCCAATGGCCCACCACTACCTCCGCCACAATTCATGCCACCGCCCGGAAGACCCCGAGAACTGATCGGTGTGCCGACCATTGACAACAACATGAGGCACAACCAGTCTATGTCTAATCGGACTGTTATTGAACCAAACATTTCATTACCGATTGGACGTGGAATGAGAGGCGGTATGAATAGAGGTATTGGAAGAGGAAGTTATAGAAATGTTAGAAGAGTTACGTCCGACAGTGCGGACAAAACATGTTTAGAAGTGAGAAAAATACCATCGAATATGAATACGATCTCACATCTCAATCAACATTTTTCTAAATTCGGTACAATTGTTAATTTGCAGGTAAGGCTTCACTCATTGCATAATATATTTTAGCAATAAATTTATAAATATCTCATTTTTTAATTTAATGCAACCTTTTTTTTGTAAAGGTATGTCATGAGGGAGACCCTGAAGCGGCTTTAGTACAGTTCGCCAGTCATGCGGAGGCGTTAGCGGGCATCAGAAGTACAGAAGCGGTTCTCAATAATCGCTTTATTAAAGTGTTTTGGCATTCGAAAGAACAACAACAGGCACATGAACTGAATACCGGAACCAATAAATCAGAACAAACCGATAATAGCAATAACGTATTGTCGCCAAACACTAAACTGAGTATTAAAGATCGTTTGGGGCCTAAAGTCGGTGAAAGTACTGAAAGTGTTGTCACTACAGTCAACTCGAGCGGAACTATTTCGAGAACTGTTTTCGATCCGTCAAAAATGAAGAAAACAAATAACAAAAACAGTAATACTTCTGCAACCATTCCAGAGGAAAATAATGTCTCATCCGTTTGTAGTAAAGATGCAAACAGTGAAAAATTACAAAAGAGTCAAAAACAAATTGCAGTTTATTCTAAACAACAGAAATTAATGGCAGATTTGTTAACAAATCAAAAGCAGTTAACGACTAAATTAGAGAAAACTACGAATGAAAACGACAAGAAGACTATTAAAGATACAATTGAAGACATTTGGAGTAAAATTCAGTTATTGAGAGATTCAATAACAAAAGGACAAAACGAAATGTTGGCCAAAAAGACTAAGTGTAAGCCACAGACTAAGGAAGAATTAATGGAAGAAATTTTAAACACAGATTTAGAACTGTATATCAAAATGCAAAACAATGACTTGAGTTATGTAGAGTTGGCCGACAAATGCGCAAAATTGAAGAAAAAAGCAAAATCTTACGGCTTTCCTAACTATAGAAGTGGAACAAAACAATTCATGCAAAGAGGTAGAGGAGGCACAGGTATTGGCCGTCGCGGAGGCTTTTATGGACGCGGAGCTCATTCTCTTCATAAAGTTGATCGAAGAACTAGAAAAATATTAATACCAGATATTAATGAAGACGACATCACTGATCTTCTCGAACATTTGGCGGTTAGTCTTCATTTTGATTTATATGCAATTTATTTGTTTTCGCTTTTCTTTTATAAAGATATTACCTTTGAATTAATCTATAATTAGTTTACGTATTAGTGCTTTTTAAGTTAACTATAACTCTAACTATAATAAAAATAAAATAATTTTATACTTTAGTTTTAATTTACTTTAATCTGTGTTTACTAAACTTTAACTCTAACTTTAATTAATATTTTTGATAAATTTTTATACTTTAAACTTTAACTTTAAAGAAACAATAACTTTAATTATTAAAGTTAAAGTTTCAACTTTCACACCTCCATTCTTTACGCTTAAAATTGTTATTTCAAAGATAAGGATTTACGCACCAGATCACATGCATCTCTTTTGTTAGTTATAATGTGAACATTAAATTTGTGGCAAATTTTATTTTTTAAAAATGTCTCAATATATTGAGGGACTTTTTAGTATTTCAGGCGATTGTCTTAATGCCAAACATATTTTTCTTAATCCAAAAAAATTAAAAGAGAAATATTGTTTATTTATAATAAATCACTTTTAGGTCTTTAGAATTTGCTTTTTTGAAAATTTATTTATAACTTTATTATACCTTTAACTTTAACTCTAATTATTAAAGTTATTGTAAACTTTAACTTTAATTATTTAATTAGTTCTAAACTTTAACTCAAATAAACTTTAATTGGAGTTAAAGTATTAACTTTAACTTTAACTCTAATTAATTCAAAATTTTAAACTTAAAAAGCACTGTTACATATCATTAACTTTTCATTCTTTCGAAATGATGCGAAACCTTTTATAAATAGGAATTCAGTTCGTGTTTTGGGTATTAACCCAAAAGTGAAGAACTGCTAATTTGTTTACTAATCCTTTAATTTACTTATTTATGTGTATATTCGGAAGAATGAAAATCAATAACAATTAACAATAAAAATAATTGTATATATTTTTATAATTCTAACAATGATTTCGATAATAATTGAAACTTGAATAACAGCTTGCACTCAGATTTCTCACAATTGAATAATGCATTCATATTCGTATTGTGATCGCAATGTGTGCTAAACAAACAATTAATGTTTGAATTTTAATTGAATTATTTTTTTTGTGTTATATATAATTCAATTCAATATTAATTGACAAAATCAATAACAAATTTTGGCATTTTGTTCAATAAATAGCAATACAGCGACGTTGAAGTGATTGAGCCTTCAAGTAGTGGAGTTGTGGTCACATTCAAGACAAGACATGACGCAGAAAAGGCGACACAAAATATAAGTACCATTAAGTTTAAGGAGAATTTTCAGTTGAACTACACCTGGTTTGACGATAAGAAGTCTAAATCAGATAAAACCAATTTATCCAAAAACTTGAGTGAATTAAAAAATGTCGACGAAGACGATCAGGAGGTGAGTCATATTTTACATAATATTTTTGCCTTTCCTTTAATCATATTCTATATGTTTTGACATTGTTTTTGTTCAGATGGAAACACTTCCCGATGACTTGTTAGACGATATTGAAGATGAAGACGAGACGGAAGATGAGAGCGAAGCTCGCAATTGGAAGGGGTGATTACTTGCTAACTGTTAAGGACTGTAATTTTAACATTATTTGTATATTAAAAGTCTAAATATATTTGAAATTGCGTTGAATTGCATTGCGATGTGATTCTGTCGCAAACTCTCAATTAACAGCATATAATGTTTGTGTTTCATAAGTATCACGCAATTTATTGTAATTTAATTGCAAATGCAATTAATGTATCATTTTTTGATTATCATAGTATTTGTCACTTTTATTTAGAAAAATGAATATTTCATGTATTTGGTAAACCTTTTAAAACATTAATAATTATTAATTAATTATTGAAAGATATATTATAAATACATATATAAAGTACACTATATCTCACTTATAACATTAAAAATAAAAGAATAGCATAGAAAATATTTGCTAAAAAATGATTTTACAATCAAAACTTGTCTCAATTTATTTGATTGAATATAAGTTTATAGAACTGTTCAAATTAATTGATAGTAAGGTATAATTAGATTTGACTGATTAGTACTCGTAATCTTCTGGTAATAAATAAAGATTAAACGCTTTACAAAAGCGAGAATTGCAATCATATAAAAGGAGCCGATAGTATAGTAGACTATGAGAAAGTTGGATGTGTTGTGGTGTTAGTCATATCGCTCAAAGAATAAACATTGGTTGGGCTGTTAAGTCATATAATATAAAAGAGAGGTATAAGTCAATAGTGAAATTACTTTTACTCGGAGAATATAAAAGTTAAATGTAAAACATGCTCACACATGAACACATACAGTCAACAACTGAATAGCGACATATCAATTAGCGACAACTGAACCCAAATTAACCAATAAAAATATAAAATATTCTTAATAACTCAGAGCATTATTAAGTTACAACAGATCTAATAAAGAGCTTAATAATATAATCCTAGTTTTCTACTGTATATTCAAGTTTTAGCAGAATTATTACATTATAGTCATAGTTGTGGTGTGTTTGAGGTGAATTGCCCACAATATAAAATAGAATTGTGGTACTGTTGCTGGTGCTGGGCGTTGGAATATTGAAATTTATGATGTTAACAACTGTAGTATAGTCGACAATTATATTGTATTATAAAAGGGCTCACTTCAATGCACCAGCACTTCATTTTCATTTGTGATTTCAAGTCAAAAGTGGAATAACTGAGTGTCAAAAATCATATTTTTGCCAAAAAATACACTAAATTCTGTTATATAATGTTCTCTAATTTCTAATCTAATTCTTGTGAAAAGTTGAGTGAATACAATGCACTTCAATGGCCAATATGATTCACGCTTAAGCTTATGCCAGTACAGCAATCACTCCATATATGTCTTACTTTTATACGCGAATTGTGTTTCAACATTAATGTCTAATTCTAACGATTCTGGGATTTTAACGATTTCCAAAAACTCCAGTCACAGTAAACGGTGAGTTTAGCTGATTATTGTATGAATAGCTCTAGCAATCAATTGTGCAATTATTGCATTCGATTCAATTATAGCTTTTAAAATGCATAATAAAATGCTTGACTCACTCAGAATGAGAGCTTTTCTGAAAATAGGAATAAATAATTTGAGAACTCGTAGCAGTTTTGTGGTAATGTTTAGCGATTACGTACTGATAGTTGTTCTTATGTATAAGTGATGCGTGCAATTCAGGCATTAAGAGTGCACTGATATATATATACTGTGTTTTGGTGACATGCAATGACATGCAGTCTCGAACACCCACGTTCTGATGGGTGCCTCGCAATCACTTTCTTCAATTTGATCCACATGTCCGGCCGCTTGTTTGGTATGACAAAAAAGAATAACTGAGAGAACCCTTAGTTGAGGCACTTATAGCCTTATCTCTGACTGACAAGAAGTCAGCGGCGAAGTGTGTAATATAACATAAATAACTTATGTTTCGTGGAAGGGAGGGCAGGCCGGCGGGCGTTAGAACGAGCACCTCTGCTATGAGTCTTAAGGCGTTTCTGCACTATTTGTTGACAGCACCAATTCGTGCCTTTCAATGCCGACATCTCTTTTGAATCACTTTTTTTCTTTCTGCAGGCGCTCAACCTATAAAAAAGATGCCTTAACAAGAAAAAAGAGATATATATAGGAAATGAGATTACAAAGAATGTTCAGCGTATAAGTACTGGTAATTGTCCAAAAGTTGAAGCAATCAAACGAAAACTACCCAATGAAATGAATGTCGCATTTTCTTAATTCATTGTTTTATTCAGTTATCTTAAAAAGAGTCATAAAAACAGTTATAATAGTTTTATATTAGGAATGACGTTAACTACACAAATATCCGTAACTGATGTCCTTGTAATAGAATTGTTAAGCTTTGCTCAAAGAAGAAAACTTTTTGTACACAATTGTTATCTTTTTATTCGAGACTTTTTTCGAAATTTTTACAACTTATTTACTAATGGTATACAAGAATTCAAAAAGATCTTCGCGACCATTAAATAATAGGACTCAAGCAGAAGCCGACAATTTGTGGTCACTCTTTTAAGCCCTACATAGAAAACTGTTGTAATTCAGCAGCACTTTTAAGATATGTTTTGGGTCCAGTACTCAATATTGGCGAATATTTTACAATACTTTTCACAATAAACGGGTCGGTTCTCGTTCGGCTCTTGTTCTTAAAGCAATGCAATGAAATTGTTAAAAGCACACTAATTGGTTTAATATGAGCGGTTCCTATTGATCCCTATAGTTAACACTGTCTCTATTGGTCTTATATTTCACTTTTATTGCAAAACTAACAAAAACTGCTGAGATATCCAATAGTTATACAAAATACAACTCTAATACTGAGAAAAAGTCATGTTTTAGGAAATCTGTGATTTTCATCACTTTCATATTGAAGACATTTATCTCTTCTGTGAATTTCAGTTATCAGCAAATAATGAGTTTTACAATAAGTAAAACCTACTGATGCCTGAAAATTATTTCTCTAAAATATAATTTAAATCTCTGTTTAGATAAACATTATTTAAATTGATAACTTATATGTTGAATACATTTATCTTTAGCAATATCTGTAGAAGGATAGGGTTTTATGATGTACTGGTGAACGTATGACTGACTATAAGATAATATATACAAAGTATTAGTAATAGTTTTTTAAAGAATAAAGTCTATCAGAGATGCATTTGTTCGTAAGTCACGAATGCAAAGTCAGTGAATACAAGTTTAACAGCATTTTGCATTGCATTCATCAAATGCGCCGTAAAGTAATATAACTTATTTATCTTTATAATTAACATATAATAAATTGCAAAATTTTATTATATTTGATTTACAATACTATCCTTGAAACAAACATTGATCTGATAATGAAAATCATGTCAAAGCGAATGTTTTTTTCTTATATCGATCAAGTGGTACAGTATATAGTTTTGATTGCGAAATTGTGTCACAATCCGAGCCCATATCTGTTTCTATTAATTCAGTTTTGCCGCTTTCAAGAGAGAGCAGGGACTGTAATCGTACTCACGGGAACGATTGCTGGTGCCAGCCGTGGTTGATATAAGCGATAGTGAGACTGGTGAGTTTGGTTTGGCTCGTGCCTCATTTGAAACCCCTTTCACACAATACACAACTGATCACTAGGCTCTTAGTTTATTCAGTTAAGTTGCGAAATGATGTCCACTCTTTCGAATGGATAGATATGTCAACTCTAATGCTCTAATGGTTAAAACCAAGATAGAATAGCAAAGTTGTCTTTCATTTAGACTGATTGGCTTTTTCTAAATTGTGAAACAGTCGAGAGGATGTTGTTATGGCTTGCAATGCATTATAGCATTACCACAATTTTCATTTCTTTGCCACCAGATTCGCGATTCAATATACGAGTCACTGGGGAAGCGATAAAGTATATGCTCTTTATGCAGGCAAACATTTACTGCCTCCAAATGTTAGTCCAAAATGTGATTTCTTTATTCTATGCGTTTCACAAATGCTCATCTATAATAACGCATCGATTCTCAAATTGAGTTTTCGGACATGTGATGCAGTAATGCTAATAAAACTGTATGCAAACCAATTCCTAGAGATAGCAAACATCCAATAAGCAGAGTTTCGGAGCACAGTTAGCAATAGAGATGAGCTTCTGTGCTACTAATTTCATGCCAGTTTCATTAGCTAATGAGTGAGTTAAGTGCAAATCTGAATTATATGATATGGCAATATAACTCTATATGATGCCTATCACTCACTATGCCTTCTGATGACCATACATTTCTGTTATTACTTAAAATATGGACATAAAGACGATGACCTCGTTTTCTTACTCCCTCACTATATCAAAGGTCTCAAAATAAGTTATAATACAATATTCACTATATCGAGAAATGTATTTCAATAGTCGGCGCCTAAACAATCTTCTATTGGTCTCTTGTTTTTGAGAGGTCTTCTTTGCGATCCCTTTTCTTAGTGATCATTTCTTAGAGGCTATATTTCTATTATCGGTGCCGCTCTATTGGCGTCCATAGTCATAGACACTAAATAGCCGTCTTTCAGTCGTGTGTTAAAAATACTCACATCTATATTATTGATTTGGACTTAAATTATGTGATAAGTTTTTATCAATAAGAAAGCGAAAGTTTGTTTGACCAGTACTTCAATTTAATGAAAGGCTAGAAAAGCGAGACAATGCATATCAGTTCGATTTCCTTTTTGAGGTACATTTAAATGCACTAAACATTGAAGAGATTAAACAAAGTCTGATCTGAGTGTACTATAAGAGTAAGTGATTACAAATCTTAAAATTACTCAAAATAATGCGCATTTCAAACAGTAGAATATGAATGCCTTAGAATTGAATGTATTTACACTTTAGCCCTTTTATTAGAATGGCTTTGGATGACAAATAACTAATATCTTAATTGTTTATATTAGATATTAGATTAATATTATCATTACTAATGTTTTTGCAATAATTAACAATTATTTGAAAATTTGTAAAATATACTGAATGTCACAATTTTTATAACGCTTGGAATTAAATGAAAATTCTTATTAAGTCAAAAGCTTATCATAGCATGACTTGTCGGTGAATTGAAACAAATTATCCTGTTATCAGACATACAAATTACTTATATCTTCTTTATTACTGACTCAACAAAAGTATTTATACAGAAATATTTCTATAACTCAAATAATAAACTCTTGTTTTAATACTACTTAAAGTATAAATAAAATTGGAAAATAATCAGAAAAATAATTCTCATGAGTTTTATGTTCATTGAATGTTGATATACACGAAAGACTATAAAAGCCAAGCATTAATCGATAGCTACAACATTTTCGGCTACTATTTGAACACAAATGAACATTAATAATGCAAAAACAGGTGAAATTATTGTTTTACGAGAGGGTAATATTGTGTCTAATTATTACATCTCATATTTGAAAGAATACAATAAAAATGAGTTTTTATGATGAGGAGGTGTAAGACATGAGTAGAGTATTGCTGTGTTGGTCGAAACATCTGCCAAGAGTGGGTCCCTTCGGTCAAATATGTTATAACAATCAATAGAGACATTGTTCCAACTCATTCGTGTTCTTAAGCATGGCTTCAATGCCTTGCGATGCGACCATTGTACAGGTATTAACCAATTTTATGACAGACTCGAGCGGCGCTTTTGATCCCGGGCTCAATTTTATTGCTTACTGTCGTCGAAGCCCAACATTTTACTATTTAAAAGATCACAAGCAATCGCTACCTGAAAACAATGCAGGATTTAAAAGTCAAACACATCAATAAATTGAAAGCAAAGCAGATGAACGCAAACAAACGCAACTTTTTAAAAGCAAATCTCGATTTTAAACGACTCAATCATTCAAAGAATTATAGAAAATTGCATTTTAAGGCATTTTTTCCTTCATTTTCATGAATTATTCAGAAAGAAATAATTAAAAAAATTTATAAAGTTAATGACGACACACGCCATCGCTATTTGACTCTATATGAGTCCTATAATAGTTTGATAACTTATAAGTAATATTTTCATCATAGTTGATAAGTGCCCAACACCTGGAGATTCAAGTGCTTGAGGGCAGGATAGAGCGGCACTTCGATGGGGAAAGAACTTCACAACTCCTCCTCTTGTGGCACAATCGAGACAGCTCTGTTCTCTGCAGTTGACACACAAGAGCCACCTTTTATACAATGGTGGGCGTCGACGACAAACTTATTATCATAGAATTCCTCTTCAACACTATGGAGTTAGATTGTGTCGAAAAGGAAGGAGGAGTTGGACGATAGGTTGGATATATGGAAAGGATTTCCCAATTTTGCAATACGAACTGATTCTCTCTATACCTCTGTCTGTCTCATTCACTTCACTGCCTTATAATTACACATTTTATAAACTACTTTAAATTCGGTGAAACTCGTGGCAAAGTAAGCATTATCTCAAATGTTGGCCATATTATCATTTTAATAATTAGACAAAGTTTTAAGATTTGTTATGATTCTAAAAGGAATTGTGTCCGAGTTCAAGAAGTCAGTGGCGCGCGTTTGAGAACAGTTCTGCGCCCAAAACAAGAGTTAGTTTGACGTTACTGTGAATTTTCGCGATAATCTGTTAACTTTGTGAGCAGTAAATTGCAAAGAACTTATAGAGAGACTGGCGATAGAGTCTAATAAGGTTTAGGAGCGCTAGCGGTGCAACTTATTGTTGTTAAAGCTGGTTGTTATTTACCATTATTATGGTCCTGTATTACAACCCATGCACTAATATGTTTCCATCAGCAGCCACTCACCACCGTTTGCATCCAAGTGTCACCACATCCACATCACCTTTTAACTTTCCTACTGCTTCGGGTTCACTAACGGCTGAACAGAATAGCTATTCGTTCTATAACAGCAACAATAGTAATAATAACAGTAATAACAGCAACAGTCCAACAGTTGCAACGCTTTCCAGTGGAACACAACTCGGTTTATCGTCTTCTCCAACATCACAATACCCGCCAGAAATAGCGGGTTTGCCAGGAATGGGAAGCGATATATTGCAATCACCAGCACTGGCTGGTCCGCACGCGAACTGGTATTCAATATCATCACAGGCAGGTCCATGTTCTGTGAGAGGTTCAATGGTTGCCGGATCACCATTTGAAGAGTGGGCGCCCGCACCCAACTCTGGATCTCCAATTTCTGCAAGCAGTCCATGTATATCTGGTTCTCCAGTGAGTGCACTTCCATCGTGTCATTACACACCGATAACAATGCAGGGAACATATGGTCAACCGCTACAAATGGGCGCATATCATCCACACAGTGTTCATCGTGCAGATCATTATAGTGATCATCTGCACCATCATCCACATCACTATCACCCACATCCACACCCCAATTCGGGTCTAATACCTCAGGGAAATGGAGAAACAACACCCGTTCATCCAAGTCCTGACTCAGGTCTCACAGCATCGAGCGATGGAACAGAATCACCGAATGGTCACCAGAGCGCTAACAATTCTGGCATAAATACAACTCCAAACGGAACTATTATAAAAACAGAAAATAATACAAACGGTACAAATCGTCCTCAACCAGCACGAAGTCCTTACGAGTGGATGAAGAAGCCTTCCTATCAGAATCAGCTAAATCCAGGTAACCCACCAATAAGTACGTAAATTAATTTTGTTCGCAGCGTTTTGTAATGTATTGCATATTATTAACTATTTATTAGTTGTTGTGCTGTTGTTGCTGTCTATTGATGTTGTGCTTAAGGTAATAATGCTTTGCGATTAATCCACCCTAAAAAGGGTTCGTCTGCAGCTATAATTACTTGCCGTATAATCCTATTAACTATAAGGTATTGACCTTTTATAAAGATCTAACTCTCGGCTGATCACTACTGAACCTCATTTCGAATATCCCAATGGGATGTAATCGACACGAAGTACTTGACTTTCTTAGTCTTAATTTCGTCGGCGAGGCCTTAACTCAATTGTCGGCAACTCTGATATACAGGCAGTTTCTATTGGGACTATCAGTAATGCATTGACTCTCTCATGATTGTCTTCGATGTCAATAGCAAAATGATTTCATTGAATTTAGGTTTCAGACTAGTATTGCGGTCACAATTATTAACGTTGTGCACAATTATTAACGTTGTGCACAATTTTTAACGTTGTGCACAATTTTTAAATGCATATCCACTTCTTATATTTGCTTATTTAAAGCGTGTAAACATGAAATCATTTTAGTTTAATGATCCATATTATGACTGCTTTTCACTCATTTTTTCATAAATCTATTTCAATATTTATGTTTGCCATTAATATCCAACTCTAAGATCACTTTTCCATACAATCTATTGAATGCTAACTTTTATGTATAGCTTCATAGAAGTGCACACAAGAACCGATAGCTGTAAACAAAATTAATTTGTTTGGTAGAGGAGAAGAATAGCTAAAGAGTGAACTCAGTGTAGAGGAATAGTTAGCCCATTGATAGTACCTTAAAGTTATGCCAGAATTTATTTTTGCTTAAGGCATTGTCTTTGAAAAGAAGCCGCTCTCTAGTCATTTATATTGTCACCTCTATAGTGACCAATAGTCCAGTATTGGATGTCATTAACTGAAACAGTATGGCATACATATAGTGTACACTGAAATGCACTATTTTTCTGTTTTCTTGTCATTAACCCCTCTTATTTTGATATTTATTTGTGATCGAAAGGATTGGGTCCTTAACCTTTATATCTGATTAACAGAGATTAACTTCTAAGACAAACAAATGACCGCAAAGCCATTTATTAAGTTTGAGTTTCAAATTTTTGAGTGAAACTTTTTTAACTGTTTGTATCTCTATTCTAACCTAAACTAATCCAGTGATTCAGCCTTTGATATGCGCTATAGTATAACACGCAAAACAGCATAAAAGAGCATAACATAGCAAAACATATCGTATATCACCTAAACACGTTTGTTTGCAATCATTATGCATAGCACTACTCATTGGTTAGGGCTCACTGAAAATGTATTCAAACATATATTGTTGTGTCCGATACCGAAAATGTTTTAACATTTGGCCATTTCTATAGAAAACATGAATGGCATACACGGAGGTCTTTCACGCTCTCCCACTGCGAAAATATTCATCAATTTATAACTGTTTGGAGAGCTGTAAAAATAGGAATATTCACGCTTGTCATTGCTTATTATTGTTGAACTGGTTCGCATGTAATGCCACTGCAATGCAAATGACTCAATCTGTTATATTTCATATCATAAATACCGATAAATACATATATATGTAGGTCTATACACATGAAATATATGAAAAAACTAATTTCGATTATTATATGAGACAATTAGGGTAACAGTTGTTATAATGAGTCATTTTAAACACTCTATAATTGTTATGCTCTTTTATTTAACTAATCGCATGATATCAAAAGGCATGCGATATCTTAGAACTTACATGAATTAGAAATGTAAAAGATATTAAAACAGACACAAAATAGTAGTAAGTGTTGCTGCAATACTTGTCACTAAAGTCCGGAAAAGCATTTTTTAGCTCATTTATGAGGTTTGATTATAGAAAATGATTGACCCTCACACATATTTTCCAATTCATATCTTTGACATATATTCATAAATAATTTCTTAAAATAAAACAAATTGAGATTTAGAAAGTTCTAATGGAATGCTATGCTTTTTAAATGTTAGGCTATAAATGAATAAAAAGATATTTTCCGGGCTCTACTATTACCGTTAGTATTATTTTAGCGCTGTATACAATCTGCTTCGGCTACCTTTTAATACCTTCCACTTGAAAGTCTTGTTTCTGTTGTGTGATTAGGGCTGAGATAGCAACTGATCCAGATAGCAGTCATACCTGGTCGGCAGTTATAGCTCTTTTACATTTTGCCAACAACTAGAATGCCGAATATCTTTGATGTTATAAATCCCTATATTTGTATAGCGCCTAACATTTAAATCTATAAACCCCCACATCACAGTTGCCTGGGATCACACATTTTATTTCTTTGTTGATCCGATATTGGAGTCGTTGTTATGCGAGTAATGCTTGTTGACTATGTATTACCCGTGAACTCTTATTTCATATCAATGACTTCATACTATTTTATTTTTCTCATTCTCAGGTAAAACAAGAACTAAAGATAAATACCGGGTCGTATACAGTGATCATCAAAGACTAGAGCTAGAGAAAGAGTTCCATTATAGCAGATATATTACCATAAGAAGAAAATCTGAATTGGCACAAATGTTAGGCCTTTCAGAAAGACAGGTAAAGGACATTACTTTACTTAAAACTTTTAAAAAAAAATTACAAATAAGTCTCTGTTAAACAGTCTTTAAAGCAATAAGTATTGTGAGAAAAAGCCTAACATCCATTTGATTTATAATTCATAATTTTCATTAAGTATTTTTAGAATATAATTCTTACAGACTTTCACTAAACTGATAGCGAATTATAAATATAATGTATATATAATATAATTTGAACGGATTGTTTCAATGATAAATTAAATATGTTTCATAACTTAAAGCCTCTTATTATCGCTCAAACAATAGTCCTCTCAACTAATCCTTAAGGATTCTTTGCGGTAATTTTTATTACAGCCATTGTGCCAATAAATTTGCAATATTTGGACGATAATAATAATCCATTGATGTTATAGTTAGTTACTGATCATGAATCCATTTATTGCTTCTTTCGAAAAAAGCTTTTTTCATTAAATGGTATATTAAATATTCGAGAGTCTATTGTTATGAACACATTTGTGTGAGATATTTGATAAGATTTGTAGAGCTTTTTGTCTCCTAAACAAAGGTATACATATTGAGACTCGAGCTTAACACCTAAATCTACATTATCTGATGAGTACTTCTAACTCAGGAAAATAAATACTCATTATGTTTATGTTTAAGTAAGTGAACAAATGCCTCAATTCTCAGATAAATGAAATAGCATTTTTTGCGTTAAAAGTCACCCTATATTAAGTGTAACACTCGTCTAATTTAATTAAATCGGTAAACAATGGCATATAAAAAATTTAATGCTGAGTACACTATAGTATCTATTTGTAAAGCATGTGCAAAGTGAGACAATTATCAAAAATAATTTATCATTCAAACAATGACTTCAAACTTGATAAATATAAAAAATTTAAATTCAAAATGATTTTCTCAATCAAAATAAGCCATTCATTAAACGAGTTAATAATCCTATAGATATTAACTTTAGAAGCACTCAACTTTATAGGCACTCAAGTTTTCTCCATTATAGAACATTAGTACTTTATTGAATAAGTTTTTAATCAATTTTTATTCTATTTCAGGTTAAAATTTGGTTTCAGGTGAGTTGAGCTCATAATTTGTTTTCTAGAATAAATGAGAAAGTGTTTACTTTTTCTATTATTCAATTAATTGTGATAGAAGTGTAAAAAATGCAATGCTTATGCTTACAGAACCGTCGGGCTAAAGAGAGAAAGCAGGCTAAGAAACGCGATGAGATAATCCGCAAAGAAAAAGAGCATCACGTTGTTCACAATCATGCGCCACAACTTCACAACAATTTTGGACTTATTAGTTAATAGTCTTATTACTTATAAAATATTTGTTAAATTTTTAAAAAATTTCACCAAATGCTTCAAATATTAAGGAATGTTTTCAATGTATTTTATTTGTGCTATTCATCAATATATGTGGACATTTGTTAAAAATAATTATATGATATCTATTTAAACATTTAATTTTAAATCTCATAACAAGTACTGTATGTAATCCAAGATTTTAAGTGCAATGATATATATCTTTCTCTCACTTTCATGTAATGTATTTCAAAAGACAGATTCCTTGCGGCCATTGCTTCAAACTTGAAAAGTGGTTGCGGCTGTTTATTGTATAAATGATTACTATTTGAGCCATTACTTTGACTTTGATCTGTTTTTAAACATTTCAACAGTACATACATTTTTCTAATGTAAAAAGGCCTCACATTTATTGTCCAGTAAAACATCTCAATTATTTGCAGCCGTTAAGATTTATTTGTCAATAACGCCAATACTATCTATTGATGTGAATATATATTTCGTTACGCTATGCTGTAAACAGTCGGGCAAATAGTTTCTCTCATACTTTAAACTGTGAAAAATAGGAGTTTGTGCGGCTTTTCACTTGCCTTTTAGCGTGTGTTCAATAGATTCTGTTTTGCTCTTTAGGTATTCGACAAATGACCAATTGATGGACTCAAACTAATTGGCTCTTTTGTTCAAAATCTTCGGGAAATCATATGATCATTTATTTCTTTTACTTTTAAATGTTAATATTTTTTGTTATAATATGTGGTGTCATCAAAAAAATATGTTGACTAAAGTCAGAATAAAAGTTCTAAATTAAAAAGTAATGAGTTTCTAATTATTTTCTGGGACTAAAACTGCAACTCATCTCAAGTGTTCTCTTGAGCTCAATAATCAGGTTCAACTCAGATTCTGTTTTAATAAGTTTCAGGATTTACACAATTTTCGATTTTTATATTTGACTGAAAATTTAATTTAATGTATTCTTACAGTTAACTGAGTTTGAAATTTAGCTCATTTGACAAATGATAATAATGACAAAACATTATATCTAAAATTTAAAAGGAAATAACTCTATTCAATATGAAAACCAAAATTTGCTTTTAAAACACTTACGAAGTTAGTGTTAATGTTTTTCAATGTCTACTATTGATTGGCTGATGTGATTCATGATCACAGCCTTAAATAAGGACAGGTAGATGTGGCTCAAGCCCTGCAGAGATTTTTGAACATTTAAGTGTAGATTCAAATGCTCAATAATTCAATCCTTGGTTATTAGTTTTTGTGAGAATATCTAAAATTATAGAATACGCTTCTCGTCAAAGAAGTTTTTCAACATAAAAGAGCAAAGACTTAATTGAAAAATTTAATGTCAATTCAAGATTAAATGGTTTTTAGCACAATATTATTTGAAAGAGAAATAGCTATATCTCTATATTTAGATAATTTAGTTATGGAATTTGCTAAAAATCATTGTAATACAAAAATTGTATTAATTTAAACTTAATTGCAATAAACAATCAGTTTGTTGCAAATTTTCTTATTTCGGGTCCACCCTTAAAATAAACTCCTGGTTACGGAATTGGCAGAGAGGCCAGTCTTCTGGTATAACTAAAGCAATATTTAAGTTTTGGTGTGTTTAGGGTAGGGATAAAATAAGATGTATTGCTTTATGACAAGGGTTTTCGATTTGAGCTCAACTTTAATAGTGGTTAAGTATATTGAAAGTAAAAATTATTATACATTAGAATTGTTGTCAAATCTTTTACACCCAGTAATGCTCAACGCTCGAGCGTTTGGTGTTCTGTGGCGTGAGTGCGCTCGGGCGGACGTCAAGTGTATTACATAACTGTTCTATAAGGAAGCCATGGAAGCAAATTCAATGATTTCTGAACTCAACAATATTTGCCAAAAGATCTAAAGCACTGCCACTAAATTGAATGCGATTTAAACTTACCTTCAAAAAGAATGATTTGATTGAAACGAAACTCAAAATAGAGGAACAGTTTAATAAGAGCACAATTGAATAGTATAGCAATTATGTTACAGTATAGCAGTCACATAATTAATGATGTGGTTAAGCAATGGGCGGATTCGTTCATTGAAGAAAACGAATTGTTAGAAAAGTTTAAGAATTGTGTACAAATATTTGGTGCCAATAAAGATCAGTTGTGGTCACAATTAAATAGCTATTATTGAAATGAATTTATTGTAAACTTTACATAATTTATGATTTTAAGGTTATTTCAAAATTATGTTTAAATTTTACCAAAAGTTTTTCATTTCTTTAAGATTCTTTGGTTTTGTTTATTCGTTTGTGATTTGTCTTTAATAACAATATGATTCAAACATTTATTACTAGAGTTTAAATAAATTAATGTTCTGTTCTTAATAAAAAATTTTCATTTAATGCTATTAATAGAAATGCATCAAAAATTATTGCTATAAATATATATGGTTTGTATTATAAAATAAAGTAATTTTATTAATTAAAGTGGAAAAAGAATGTTAAAAATTAATAGCAATCTAAATAAAACTATTAAATTGAGTCATAACCAAAGCAAAGAATTATCTGAAGTTAAAAGTTATCCAAACTGATTGAATAACTTGAGTGGCGAAGTTAGCATAGGAGAAGGGTGGGCATATGCCCACAAATTAAATTAAAAGTTAATTAATTTTATAAAAATCTTTATTGTATTGTATTTTTTGAGCTTGAATTACATGAAATTATTCAAATAAAGGCTTTTATTTTTCTATAAACTGTAAAACACCCTACAATTCACTAAAAAATGCAATGTATTAAAAAGTGTTTTCCTATGTGTATGCCCCCCCCCCCTCACCTACAACCAAAATTTTCTGGCTTCGCTACTGAATAACAGGCAATTGTAGAAAAAAATAAACCCTAATATTAATATTTATATAATTAAAAAATGATGTCAGTGTGCAATTTACTATATTTTAAAATATTTAATGACTAATAATCATTGATTACTAAACATATTATGAGAATAGAGTTAAAAATCTTTACTCAGAGCTCAAGCCTATATGACTGTTGGTCCTATAGTTATTTGTAGTAATTCTTAAAATAACTGTTTTAAAAACTTTAAGCTAAAGAAATACAGTATATGTAAGTATTTTTTGGACCTCTTTATGAGTTTTCTTATTAAAGAAGATTTTATTCTGAATTTTACATCATTTACCTTTTAGTTGAACATTTATTTATAATAAGTTCGCAATTTTTAATGCAATTAAATTTAAAACTAAAGACTGATATATAATAAAGAAGTGAAGGCTTTGAATTAATTAAAATTTGGCATTAAAACAAATTTCTAATTGATTGAATTGGTATTTTCTGTGCTTATCTCTTATAAAGCGCTTTTAACAATGTTCGTTACCTTAACCTTTTAAAATTTTAGCGAAGCAATTATTTTAGTTGTTAGTCTCTAAGTCTTCTGAGAAATAGCTTTTAGTTGGGACACACGCTTGTAAAATATCTTTTTTTACTGCAAAGGCACCTCTGAAGCCCATCTGAAGCACCTCTGTAGGCACCCTCACCGGTTTGTCTCTGCAAACAAAAAGTACAATTTTAAATGCAATAAAAAGTTGGAGAGTTGCCGAAACCTCTAGTACTTAAGATTACTTTAGGCTAACATGTCGTTGCAAAAAGTGTAAAAAGTTTGCTTTTTAAGGTAACCAATACTAGTGCTATACTCTCTACGATACAATACAATATAATACAATACTGATAAAAAGAATGCTCTTAGCAAACAATTCCTTTTATCTTAAAGTAGCGTTTTCTAAATAATTACTTTCTATAAGAATAAGATAGCAGTTCTCTAATATAAAAGCGCTAAACAAACACAAAGCATTCCATATGTTTGATGTATTATAGAATTTGTGGTTTATTTCTATATTAAAAACTTATTTGGACTGAAGTTACGCTAAACTTTTGATAAATCTCTATTTTATTTTCTTACTCTTATCACATATTAATTATTGAACAAAACCTAAAATTATTTTTAAGTGATAATTCATTTTAAAAACATTTTTTCATTTATGTGACACCTATTTGTGAATAATAAACTAAATACCATCCGAAACTGATCACATTTAAGATAAAATTTTGGTCTTATAAAAGTTTTGATAAAAGAAAGCAAAGGTAAAGATAATGCTTTGCAATACATTCATAATCAAACATTTGATAATACAATTAGTTCAATGCAATACAGCAATTAAGAACACATAAAATAACTTTTTTTATTTGGATATAAAGTTCACTACTTTTTACATTAATTATAAAGTAGATCCCGTCTACAGTACAGACTGAACTGAACTGAATAAGAGCTTTTTACTAGGTTCGGGTCATTGCTTAAGCAAATAAATTAAGCAAAAAGCTATTGAGACAGAATGAAGTTAGAGTATCGCTGCGGTAGTAATATGACGTTTGCTTAATATTATATTCAATATTATTACGAATTAAAATATTATTATGACATCAAAGTATGAAATATCATTGAAAAGTTTGTGGATATAATTAAGTGTGTATTTAATTAAAATTATAATATTAGTCAATCAAAATAATTATTATAGCATTCCAATATAGATATCATTATTAACAACTTTAGTATATGATATGGACCAATGTAACTTATTAACGGATTCATCTGTTGTGTCAAATATAAAAATATCAATTTTACTTTGTGTGTCAACTATGACCCTCACTTTAGGCATATTCATCTGTAGGCACACAACAAATACGTATAAATCAGACATCGCCAAGGTACCCACAATTTTGAGGCTAAGGGAATGATTTCGGAAATTCTGAAAATTGAAGGGGGCGGATGCAAACTCCTCGTTTTTCTATGACAATTGTTACTATAAATATACGACATGCTTTCATAATACTTTCTCAAGAATGTCCGTTTGGACGATTGCTCAAGAAAGTAAGCTTGCTTTAATAGGCTACTTCGCTTACTTAGATCAATGTAGCTTGGATATGTTAAATAATTATTAGGGCTTGTTCGCACACATGCTACTTTGCTTAAGCAATCGGTCCGAACATAATATTATCTTTTATATTGCACTCTGTATATACCGGTATATACTTGTAGATTATTTGTTTATGATAGGTGTATCATGAATACTATTTATCATTTAAAATAATTAGTTTATAACAAACTCAATATTACTCTGTATTAAAAAATAAGATATCAATAAATAAATAATTCAAATATTTATTATCTTTTCTTTGTATTAATTAACTTTATACATGTATTTAAAAACAATTGCATTAAATCTAAAAAATAAGTAACTTTTAAAGTAAGAATTTCTGTGTACAATCAGTAATCGAAGAGACATAATAAAAATCAATGTTTGTATGACATGAGTTTCTATGAATAACATAAATAATATGAGAGAAATTATTCATACATTATTAGTGTATAATTAATTATAGATATGATAGATATTCTCGAGTTATGTTTAAATAAATATATATTAACCTAAATTAGCATTATTTGACTGCTTTTATTTGTATTTCACTGAGTATTAGCCAATATTTGGAATTATTGTGAAAACTAATTCTTAATTCTTTAACTAAACCAAAAGGTTTCAACTGATCAATTCTGGCGAAGCCGTCTTCAAATGAGCCCACTATATAATATCCATCTGAAGTCTGATTAAAATTGTTAATATGAGAAGCCTTTAGTGGCAAAATTTCAATAGTGGTCTCGTCGGCCGCTTTGTCCGACGGGTGATCAAAATTTCCCGTTTGGAAGAAAACCTCTTCTAATAATACTTCGGGAGTAAAAGTGAATGTAATGTTATCACCACTTTTTGGTTCCATTGACCAAAAGTAATCCTCACCAATATATGCCTTATCCATGGCGTGATTTTTATATATGCGGTCAGTTAATGAAGTCATGACAACTGCTGAGGGGTTCTCTTTATGCGCAAAATATAGAAACTCTTTGGTTTTGAAAAATTTATCTTTTAATTTCTGAACCTTTCCGTCAAGACTTGAATGATAGCCAATGTGTTGAAATAGAGAAGTATGATGTGTGCGCCAAACACTTTCTTTCTTTTGTCTGCAATCTTTGATGTCTTTGTCTTTTCGGCAGACCTTCACTTGTATAAGATAGTCGAGCAGCCAATCGGAAGGTTGGTCTTCATGGAAAATAAGTAAAAATATTATTAATTGTGGCAAATCTTTGCTGTGAAGCATTTGACCGATGAATCCTAATCTGCAAAACCTGACTGTTAGCCATTCTGTGTGATTCTTCTTAAGATCACTGATGCACTGCTTGATCCCTCCCACATAGTTTGGCGATGAAATGACATCGTCTTCGAGTTGCACATAATAATCGCCTCTTGAGTACGAATACATCATTAAATACGCAAAATCTAAGTTCTGTTTTGTTCTCCAGTGGACTCGTTTTAAAGGATCGCCTAATGTCTGCTTTTTATAAAGTTTTTCAAAGTCCGGATAATAGCTCTTCGGGGGACTCATAACAGTCAAAAGCCCTGAAGCGATGTGGTCTTTAAAATGATGAGCAATGGTTCGCGTGGTATTTGTCACATAATTCATGTCAGTCTCAGCAATAAATACAATGATATGCGTGTCATCAAAATCTTCAGGCTTCAGATTTTTAATCAAAAAATAAAGCGTTAACTGAAGATAGGATTCCTTCGATCTCTTAATGTGAGGCACACCGAACACTATCGAGGCTTTAAGGATAAAAATCAATACTATTTTAATTGAATCTAAAACTTAATAATATTTTAAACAACAGTTACCTCTTTTATTGTTTGGTCTCTTAGAGAGGACATACGATGGTGTCATCGCTGACTCTTCATCACTAATATAAGGCAAATATCTGCTTAATAAAGGAAAATGTAGTTTATTATCAATTGCAGTGGTGTTTGTGGTATTTGTGGTATTTGTTGGGTGAATCAAATTGAAAACTATATTTTCAGAGTCTTTTTCTTTCTCTTTTTGTTTGTTGAGTAAGTCCATGAAGTCATTCAAATTTTCTCGACTCCATTCCCAGCTCTTATCGCCTTTACTCGGAGTGGTTGTAGATTCATCTTTCATAATATGTGATCTTTGGCTTTGAGTTAATATAACAAAAAATACTATTAATGAACAACAAGTAAATATTAAACCAACTTTTCGATAGCAGTTCCTGTTTATTAGTCTCATCTCTAATATAACCCACACTACAGAGTAGTAATAGTTATGAAGTTTATTATACTTTAGCTAACAGTCAGTGAAAGGAACTACAAATATCGGTGACAGGAGTTGACGATTCATTCATTTGAATTCGTGACACATTTGCATTCAATATATTTCTCTATACTTTAATTAAAATAAGACTTTTGTCATTATTATTATTATTGCGAAAGTTTATTATTAACATAAAATATTATTTATTTATATAAACTGTTTGTTCAGTTTGGACTCCAACTCAACCAAAACACAATACTTCGCAATATTTAATCCAATAATTGACATAAAGTTTAGTTTTCATATCAATAATAACGAAGAGAACCGGCGAACAACTCATTCAATTGAAGGTAAACTTGAAATGGAGTTATTTTGCAAAATGTACCCAATCATTGATTAATTATTAAGAGGAAAGTACTGTCTCATAAAGTTATAAAAAATGGTAAAATATTAGTATTTGGAGTTGTAATGAGTCTGCACTTATAACTGTTCAATAATAGCCTTATCTTATCGTTGAGGTGTTCCGATTGGACTCAAGCAAACAATTCCTCATATATTAGAAGCACAACACCTGTGAATCACTTTGGAACTAATTATTCTTCTAAAGTAGGAGTTTATACCTAAAAGAGTAACAAATTTATCTCAAATTCATGAATACACTAAAACTCACGTAGGAATTCATCTAAAAATAGCAAAACATATGAACAAATAAATAATAGAAACCAAAAACTGCTAAATGACTTAAATTTTTTATTCAAGTAATTTGATATTCAGATGATAAAACACGACTCACAGTAATATTTATAATGACGTAAGTAAAAAGTCAAGCATTTGATTAGATTTGAACTAAACTTTACTGCATTGTATTTTACTCCAGATTCCAGTGTTTTATCTTTATTTCAATTCTGTGATCGTTTCTTAGATATTCAAAATATTTGAGTGATTTTGACTTTTTTTTAACACAAATAAGCTCTCAATTAAGCTAAAAAATAATATCATTTTGTATTAAATACTTACACATTCAATATTTATATAACTATTATTTGAAAAATAATTGCTTCCTTTAAAACCTTTTACAAATAATTTTTAATACCGGTACATCAATTTATTGATGGAAACTTGCAAAAAGTAATGTGTTGTTCGCCTAATAGGTTGGGAATGAATTTAGAATTGAGATCAAATTCAAATCTCTATTCAAACAAAAAAATTATATTTTAATGAAAGCAGTGAACACTTAATCCAATTGTAGCCTCATTTTATTGCTTGAAGTGACGATTCAATCAACATTTTCAATGAACTTGATTTTAAGCTTGATTTCAATCTTCAATAATTGCTATCGAAAGTCCTGGATCGAGCCCTTGCTCTTCTGGCGAAACTGTATTAAGAAAGTTATTGAGCGCATAAGGATTTAAAATTATTTGTAGGTTAAGATCTGGTTAGGATCAGAGTAAGTAGACTTTGAATGGAAAACAGGAAGGATTTTAAGAATTCTAACTTCAGCAATAGTGAGACCGCTCGTTTTTGGGTATAGTTTATCATTTATAAAGTTATCAAAGCAATAAATTTTATTCTATGAGATCTTTACAAAACTTGTATGTAATGCTCAATTTGTAAACACATTACAGTACAATACAGAGTAAATGTATATTATCTTATATCAAACATAACATCTGTACAGAACATCTGTCTTTATAATAAATGGTCATTTATTTGGCTATTCATTTATATAATTGTAAATCAAATAATAGCGAAAGAGGTCTTCACATCAAATACTCTGTATTTTCTATTATCACTCATTTATTGTATTGTTCTATAACTGTATTTGATGTGCAATTAATTACTTTTAAATGAATAAATAATAAAATAAATGACAATTTATTTTATTGTTTCTAAAATATTGATTTCACAGAAGAAAAGTATTTTATTTTTATTATAACAAACCTTAAAAATAATAGAAAAGTTAACTTATTTCTAAGCTTTAATAGAAGTGATCCATTCATTATCACTCTGTTTTCACGATAAGCTGTGCTCATTAGACTCTAAAAGTTGACAGATTATTAAAGCTTTAGTTGCATAGTATTGTTGAAACACAATTTGTGTGAGAAAATAATGATAATATGAAAATAATATCCAATATACAATTACTTGGCACAACTGTAAGCCAATGTAAAGTTCATTTTTAAAAATCTGGAAAAGTTTTATACAATAGCTTATTTATCTCTTTATATGCATGAAAAATTATTTATAAATTGATAAAATATAAAATTTTTAAATGTTTGCGGCCAACCCTTCTTGTTTAATGCAGTTCTGAAGAAGAGGTATATTTACGATAAAATTAGTTGGTTTTAACTTACTTTCAATTTATTTAATTGAACTTTTTCCTCATTTTCCCCGTTTTTCCCATTCTTTTAAATCGTAATTTATAAAATAAAATCAGTATTAAAGTAATAAAATCAATAAACGATAATTTGATTGGAAGTGTCACTGGAAGGAAGGATTGGAAGGACCTTTCAATTCAGACAGAAATCTTAACTAAGACAGGAGCACAAAATGTCTGGATTTTAGGTTTTAAGCTAATTTTAAAAATTTTGCCTACTTTTTCAGCATTTCTTTCTTATTTAATATTTCTTAAGTTTGAATTACAGATAAATCAATACATAAGCTTATATTTGTTTCTCAAAATTTATTATTTATCGCTTAAAATTTACATTTACCTAAAATAATTTTTACAATAAAGTGAGCAAAGTGACCTCAAAAATGAGTAAGGTGTCCGCCAAGATCTATCGCAAATCTGACAATGAAAACCCAAAAATTGAACACAAGTATTGACTTATTTAAATGTGTTTTCAAGTAATTTATTAACCAATACAAACAGAGTCAACAACAATAGTAAAGCGCTACTAAAGGACTACTACCTATTTTGCATGCGTTAAGCTCGTGTCAGCGCCATTCGATTGATCTGACATTTCTTTAATTGAAATAATTTTATAAGTTAATTGATTCATAGCTTTTTGAATATATATTATTAAAATTATTTTGAGTGGTTTTAAGTTAGTTGTAATCCTTTTGAATATTTTTTAAACGCTTTGTAATGCGTTTTTAATACATTATTGCCATAATTGATATTTAGTGCCTCTACAGGCATGTAAAATGAATTAAATAATACATTACAAGTTGCTATGTCTTGAATTTCTGGCTTTAGAATTTTAGTAATAGAGAATTCATGGTCAGGTCAGGTCAGGTCAGCCAAATAAAATCATAGAATATTAGATTATACTGTACAGTAGAAACCTGATAGAAACTTTATAAGTAAGTTGACATTCATTTCATTTTATTTTTACTTTTTATTCGCATTTTTTATTTATTTGATAAAATAATTCTGAAATAAAATTAAAATATAAAAATTTTGACTTTAAAAAATATTCGAAATTATGGACACTCACAACACAAGATTGGACTGACTTACATCCGCAAACTTCAAACTCTAAGTTTAATGGCCTGAATAGTATGCTTTTCTGGAAAGTATCAGTTCAAAGCTCATAAGATTTTTGCAAAACTTGGCAAAACAAAAATTGAATAATAATTTGTTCAATAGCTTCAGATGCTATTAATATTTAAGAGTCCGGTCAAACTTTTCCGGTCAAATAGGAGTCAACTTTATACACATAACTTGCACTAAAATTTTGTTTTTCTCAAATCTAATTAAAATGTAAATCAATATTCATGATAACTATCCGAGGAATGGGGGAAATAGTTATTCAACCCCTACTCTAATAATTAATTTTAATTGTTTTATTATTGTATTGATGAGCATCATATTAATATTTATATTTGAAATAGGTACTCGACTTGCACAGATGTGAATACCACAGTTTTTTGAGTAATACTTCAATTAATTTGAGTATAAGTTAACGTATATCTTAACTTATACTCAATTAAAATATTTTTCTATGCGATACTTTTACTCAAATTATACTTAAATGAAATGAAAATATGTTTAAATACTTTTACTTTTACTCATAATATTTACATGACTTGAAAATACTCATACTTTAACCCAAACTCAAATATTTGAAATAATTTTACTTTAATTATATTGAAATTAACGTAAGTTACAATACTTAAACTTATGCTCAAATTACTTATCTTAATATAAAAAAACTTTTACTCAAATATAGTTTAATTAAAATCTTTAAAAATATTTTTATTCTGACTCAATTTAAGTAAATTTCTGGTACTCAAAAATACTGGTGCATACTTTCGTTACCGTAAACGTAGAAAAGCATCAGTGGCGTAGCCTTTACTTCGCTAACTCGGCCACTGGTCACTTTTCGGCAAAATGAATGTTAAGTGTCTCCCTTCCAGATCATACTGAACCTAAATTTATAATTTTTTTGGTTCTATAGTGGCCAGTGTTTGCTTGCATCGGTGGGCAGACAGACAAAATTTGTGCGCTATTGTGTAGATTATAGAGTTAAAAAATAATTAAAAATATCAAACAAAAATATTTTTAATTAAATAAAAAGATTTTAACTGTAAGTAAAAATAGAAACAAGTAATTACCGAAAATATGACACTTGCACTCAATTTCTTGGAAATCTTCTTTTCACAAACTTATTAATAACACTTTATTTCCAAGAATTGCAGCGCAGTGTCATTTTTCAGATCAAATTTCTCAATAAATGTTTACATAGCACTTAATCTGAATAAATGAAACGGTTTCGAAAGCATTGAACAGCAGAATGTCTTATTTAGAACTTTGAGCTATAATAAAAAAATTTGAAATAATAGAAAACCAAATTAAGACATTTTTTCTGCAAATTTTATTTTCCCCCAAATCGATTGTTTGTAAATCAATTTAATAGCAATAACACAATGCTCGAGCGTTTTGATCTGTGTCCAGAGTTCTGATTTAACCCCCACTGCAGAACAATGTATAATTTTGAGCATAATTTTTAGGCTAAATATTTTGGTCCCAAAATGTTTTTAACAGATTATTTGTAAAAAGTTATGAAAATCAATTATTTTACTTTCATTTTATCAAAATCTTGGGGTCCAGAGGATGACTGAACCCTCCCTTGGCCAACACTAACAGCTCAAATAAAAATTAAAAAAACGCTCGGCGCTCACCAGTCAGGCTCCTCAAAAATGTGTGATATATTAGTATATTTCATACAATTATTACTTAAATAATCACGTTTTCAGCTTATTTTGAAGAAATTCTTATTCAATAGTCATGTGTTTGCGCTTAAATAAATTTTTGGCAGCTTTTTAAGAGTTATCTTTAACTTAATATAAGTCAAGGGTTATCATTAACTTGATATTAATCAAGTTCTTGAAATAGAAGAGAAAAATAAATGAAATTTTCGAGACATTGACAAATAATTTTTCGCAATCTCTAATTATATCAATAAATAAAAGTGAAAAACAGAAAAACAAATCTGAACATAAACAGCAAAATGAATTTTAATGAAAAGTCTAAGTAAAGCTCAGACTAAACCTAACACCGGATGTCTAAGTATTGATCAAAAGTTTTATAGATAAAGAATTTGTTTCCAATAAAATGATAAAAAATGTTTAAGTAAACAAAAATAACTTTATTTTAAATTGATTTTTATATACCGTGGCTTTAAATACAGTATGAGAACAGAGAAATTAATATCATTTTCAGTTTAAGATTTTCACTATAAAAGTTTGACTTAAGAATAAGTTTATATTTGAATGCATTAACTTTATTATATGCTATCAATTAAGTCACTCGTGTTTTAATTGGTATTCAAGAAACGATTTATTGCAAAAGTGAAAGTTTTAAGCATTCAGTACCAAAGCCTTGAAAAGTATGAAATTACAAAATCCTAACTTCGATCTATCTTTTAGTTTTGTCTCTCGTGCAGACACACTTATAGGTACACACTTTGTGAGATATGCTTTTGACAATTGTACAAATATTGATTGTTAAGTAAAACAAAAACAATATATTGATTTATTTTCTGACAAATGGCATAAACGTTGGCATAAAATTCTTTCTATAAATTCTAAACATTAACTGATTTAACTTTGTTTTAGATTAATTTTGAGGAAAATATTGTACAGTCAGTTGCATAATATTAAAAGCATAAATGCACAATGCATAGAGGGACTAGGGGTTGACCCCTCAAAAAAATATAAAAGTCAAAATATAGTCATTTTTGGCAGAAAAATTTGTTTATTGAACAGACCGTAGAGTTTTAATCCCTCTCTTAGATTTTCAAGAAATTCTAAAATGAACTACAGTACCACCTTTGGCCCTGTCTTATGCATGTTTGGTTAAATATTTTAACTTAAAACATAGGACCAGCACCGTAACCAGGATTTTCAGCTTGGGGGGCTAAACATAGGAAAACCCCAAAATATGGCAATTTTTAAAAATTGCTACAGGCCTACACTTAATTGTCCAAGAATCTTTGGGGGGCTATGGCCCCCTGTCCACCCCTAGTTAC
The DNA here is from genome assembly GCA_034699485.1 of Nanhermannia elegantula. Taxonomy (NCBI): domain Eukaryota; kingdom Metazoa; phylum Arthropoda; class Arachnida; order Sarcoptiformes; family Nanhermanniidae; genus Nanhermannia; species Nanhermannia elegantula. Next base: position 30,755 of record JAQGCH010000006.1, read on the forward strand.
GGCTGTGCATAGGGCTTAATGTTAAAATAGCTCTGAGGACCGAAGCGATCACAGGTTGTCTTAGACCGTTGTCTATAATAATTTTTGGAGTCAAATTGGGTAAACAGTGTCATCTGACTGAAAGAATTTTTTTGGTTTCGGCGCTCATATTTGGTTACTGACCGAAATCGTAAAACAGTCAGAAGTTGAAAACAGGGAGAACAGTAGTTATACTGTGTTTGTGATTCTCTTCACAATAGAAAGAGTGCGCCACTGATAGTAAAGTGAACTCATGCTACCCTTGACTTTTCATAGTTTAACTTTTCATAGAAATACATAAATTATGTCATAAATAATACACTTTTTTCAAAGCTATTCATTATTTTTAATGAAATGAGTTTTTCTTTAATTGACATAATTTTTGTGACAAACATATAATGCGCTGATATTTGATCACGAATTGCATGAATGGCATGACTTTCACCACTTGTTTACAATTTAAACCGCAATTAAATAACAAATTATTAAATATAAGGAAATTATTGTAACTTTTATTTCATATTTATCTTAAGTCTAAACCAAACGAATGATAAGAAATATTTTTAAAGTTTTTGATAATTATTATAGAATTTGGTCTTCATTTGGAACTAACTTTTCATTAATTAATTTGAATAGAAATTCAATAAATAAATACTTTTTAATAAATAAAAACAAAATTATATTTAAATCTAATTTTAGAGGTTTTAGAGTGAAGTCAGAAATGAGTAAATCATTGATTAATATATTAATTGTTTTCGATGAGAATGAGTTGTCTTCAAAACAAACCAATTATTTGTTCGAATCAATGAAGACATCAATCCTTTCGATGATTGGTCACAACAAACACACCATTTATAAGATTAGTTCAGAAGACTTGCGGTCCAGTAATTCATGGCATTTGAGCACTGCTTTGGTTATTCAAATCGGACACCAATTAAGCCCTTCTTTGCAAGAATTGAATCGATTTAATGGAACTCTCATTCAGTTTAAAGCCAATGAACTCCTAATTAATTCAAATCTCAACAATAGTAATGAATTGCAATTGAATTTCAATTACAATTATTTTAAACAACAAATGAGTACTAATTTTAATATTAATTATGGAAATGATTCAAATGATAGCTTTTATGAAACTAATGAACAAAAAGTTTATTTAATAACCAAAGAGAGAAATGATTTCGATTTTATTGATTCTCATAAACAATGTTTAGAATCCAAAATACGATTAATTGATGAAAAATCAAGTGATTCACAGATTTGTTCCACAAATGGCTCGAAAATAGACTTAAGAATAAACGCAAACTTAGAAAACATATCATTCGATACGAGAACTTATTTTTCAAACCTGAAGACCACCAGAATTGGTCAGTGGTTTGTATTTTCAGACATAACAACGACAACAATGACTTTAATCGAACCGTTTTATGGAATCGATGGCTTCGTTGCGATCGCTAACCAACAGACCAAAGGTCGTGGACGTAATCAAAATGAATGGCTTTCCCCGAAAGGCTGCGCAATGTTTACGGTTCAGCTCTCAATGCCTTTAGGCTCAATTATTGGTCAAAAACTAGCATTTATTCAACATTTGGCTGCGCTCGCGATCGTCACTGCAATCAATACTATTCCCAGTTATGAAGATCTTGATATACGGCTCAAATGGCCGAACGATGTCTTCTGTAACAGAACTAAATCTAAATTGAGTGGTATTTTAGTAACTTCTATATTAAGTGGAAATAAAGTAAACGTTTTAATTGGTTGTGGTATTAATGTCTATAACAGTCGGCCTTCTCTTTGTCTCAATGATGTGATCGATAACTACAATAACGAGTCGTTGACTAATAAATTAAATTATATCACATCTGAGGAAGTAATAGCTCGAACACTGACTCAATTAGAGGTCTTATTGTCTACTATTGAGCAAAAAGATGGTATTGAAGTCATTAAACAGTTATATACAAAGCATTGGATGCATTCCGGACAATGTCTTAAATTGGTTGAAGATAATGTCGAGAGAATAGTGACCATCGAAGGTCTTGATAATGATGGATATCTGGCGGTGAGAGACAACTCAAACGGATTGCTTTTATCATTACATCCGGACGGGAATAGGTTTGATATAATGCATAACCTGCTGATAAGATGCAAAACATTAATATAAATTGAGTTACTGTAATGTGTGGTTAGAGAGTAGGCGATAATTGAACAAAAATTGTTTAGTATTCCGCTCATAATTCAGTAAAAACGGGTTAAATGCAGGCATTCATTCATTCATAAGTACTGTAAATAAGTATTCTTTTGAAGTATTTAAGTTTGCGATTGCCTTCTCATGAACCGAATGAACTTTTAACTTAATAATCATTTGTTAACAATTGCATAATAAAGACATCGATTCTTTTCAGGTTTAAACGGTTTAAACATTATTTAAAGTATAGAATGCATTAAAAATTATTAAATGTTTGATATATTCTATTAATCTTTCAAATCTCTGATTATTTATTGATCTTTTATTTTGTTATTGTTTTTTTGAATTAATAAATTAATTATTCAAAGTTTAAAAATAAATGAAAAAAAACAAATTTAAAGTCTGACCCATTATTTTAATAAAAGATATTATAATTATTTGGAAAATAATAAATTTTAAAATTTTTCACGAAAAGGGAACAAAACGTGAGTCTGAGTCTAAACGCTATAGAAGTGAGTCTATATTTACTGTATTGAAGTATTGAATCAGAACTTGAAAATGAAATTATCGGACCTTTACTATCGAATTACTGCATCTTTTGCTTACTTACAGGTATTTTATGGATTTTTATTTAATTATCAGTTTATTCAACATTAATAGTCTTCAGGCAATTAATTTATGAATCAGAGAACATAATAGCAGTAATTAATCACTAAAATTGATTCAGGAATTCTTGATAGGCCTGAGGGTAACTATTTTTGGTTGTTTTAATGTTAATGTGATTTATTGTACTCTTATATAACTCTTGCATTCAAAATTTGATTTAAATTCTAAATAAGGTCACAAACGGATGAAACCTCTGCTTTGGGAACATTTATGAACCACCTTTTCAAAAGTCATACATATATAGCAGCCAAATAAGTGTTTATTTTTATTTTAAACACTTTAAAAAACTTCCAGAAAGAGTTTTCTATTTTTTTCCTCAATTTTAAAATAGATTTTGTGTTATTTTAAACTTTATAGTTATATAGTTATGACTTCAATTCTATTCTTCTAATATTCATTTTTTCACTTTATATCATTGATAGTTACTTATGAATTCATTGGCACATCTTCTAAGTCTTCTATTTTGATCATTCATACCCCCAATTATTTTCATTTGCAGCGTATTTACATTGAATGTATTCAATAATTTTTGACCTATATTTGCAAATATATATAAATTGAAACTCTCATACAATAACTCATTTTTTATTGCTGTAATTCATTGATTTTATTTGTGAGAATCAGCACATACTTGCATTCGAGACACAATTGAGGCTCTTCTCTATCAAAAGCACCAAACATTTTATGCATGACTCGACTCCTTCTTTAAAAAGTATTGTATCGAAAAGAGTCTGTAATTTGTATTATAAGCCAATCTCTTCATTCAAATTCTATATCAATTGTGTTTCTCCACAACCACAATATTGATTCTCCTCATGAATGAAAAGTATTTCTTTATCTATTAATCGTTTTTCTCCAGACCTTTCATTTTTAGAGTATTTTAATGTCGATGATCTCAACTGATAGACATGTATCTGTCCTATAATTATTAGACTTCATTCAAACCACTGACGGGATGAGTTCAATAATAATTATTGTAGTACTCATACAATGTATTATTTTTAGATATGTGACTAATTTTTAATTTTCTACAATTTGTACAATTTTTTTCAATTTCTGTCAAATTCAATTCTATTTCTAATTATGATTGATTTGTCATTAACTTTAGCTATAGTTTAATAAACTTTACAATTGATTTAATGTTACTTTTAATTAGAAGTCAAAGCATTCTTTTCAGTCAAATCTAAACATGAAATAGAGATATATTTGTAGTCTTTTTAGTGCTCATAAGTGTCTAAACTTAACAAAAGAGTATATACTGTAGAATACAGTAAATGAAATAAGTTGTGCCGTATATGAAAAGAGAACAACAATAAAATTTTTATTTTATTAGATCTAAACGATAGTCAATTTCTATTTTCTTTCTATACACTGAATGTCAATGTAATGTAAAAATGAAACAAAAGGAATACAACTTAATAACTGCCTTATAAAGCATTGAACTGATGGATAGATATAAAAAAGATTAACTATAATGAAAATTAAATTTCATTGAATTGAAAGATTTAAGGCAACAATTAATAAGTCAATGCCGTCTTTGTACTCATTTATAAGTTGAAGGTTTTCTCGTTTGTTATAACAATTCAAAGCCATTATTATTTAAATGTTATAAATCTATTTAAATATATACAATATATGTGTTGAAATAGCTATCATTTTGAGAGATCTCTCTAAACCTTATACCTGTTATCTCTTACATAAAGCTCAATGGGTAAACATATCTTTAGCGGTGGTATAATTCAATATAATTGATGCAAACTATATATCAACTTAACAAGTCATGGGTTTGCATAACACTTAATTCTCAATTATAGGTTCGGATAACTCTTTATCTTTTTTTTTTGATTTCTATGAGAATTAAGTGACATATGATTCTAAATTATTATATTTGTTGTACTGATGATAACTCTTAAACAAACCAATTAATCCCTTCCCTGTTAATGGCTTAAGTCATGCAAACAAGTGATCAATTTTAATAATTGATATGTTAGTAGAAAAATACTATTATTAGTTTATCAAAATTTAAATGATATATACATCAGGTCTAGACCTCTAATTGTCAAATCTCTTAATTATCTTTCAAATTTATTGTAGTTTTTGTCATTTCATGTGAAACATTTGATGTGTTAATTAATTGATTCATTTTACGGAAGACTAATTTGTTTTCATGTGTGAAATGCTTTTCTTAACAAATCAAATGTTGCAACAAAATGTTCATTAAATCATTTAATGCTCGACTGTCTGACAGAAATAGTGAATAAGTTGAGCATTTATTCACGTGATTATTATCTTAATTAATCATAACTTATATTAAGTTCTATTTAGTTAGTCAAACAATACATTCATTTGAAGCTTGTGTGGGGTGATTTGTAAGTCCGTATACTATATACGACTTATAATATAAGACTTTTATATTATATTATTAAAGGAAACTGCTTTATATAAATTTATGGTCACTTAAGAAATTTAATTGAAAAGTTAACTTTAATTTGTAGTTTTAAAGGACAAGATATCATATATGATTTCTAATCCAAATACGAGTGCATACAAGCTTTTAACTAAATATAGATTTTGCTAACATTCAAATGATGTTTAGTTGTTATATTCTATTATATTAATTATTAATTTGCAAAATACTAAATTTAATGTAAATTAAGTACTAAATTTAGTGCCTTCAGAGAAAATTTAGTAATTTTTTCATAGAAGCTAGGTTAACAAATAAAAGAGTTCAAATTTTGTTATCAATTGAATATACTATTATATTTTTAGAAAAATAATTTAAAAGAATTTTCTATTTGAGAGTTGAATTATCCCTAATATAATACATTAGGATAATTTGAATTATGGGAGCATAACATTCTAGGATGATGACGTTCAATTTTAACATATTGCTGTATTTTTATATTTTACACTAAATTTAGTCAAAAAATTAATTTTGTGCTCTGGAGAAAATTTAGTAAATTTAACCATGCTACTAATTTCTTAATCAAAAACTTCCAATAATGCATCTGTGCCTGTATTCGTTCTTTTAATAACTTAAATAACAAATAAAATATTTTCTGTTCAATTGATTTAAGTTTAAACTTCAAATTAACTTATCTTTATGTTATACGTAGTATTAAATGTTTTAAAGCCTCATTTTATACAAAGAAAAGCATAAAAATTATTTATTTTAAATTATTTTTGGAAACACGACAAATAAAGCTTTAAAGTAATTGCTTCTATTGTTTGTATTAAACTGTTATCTCATATCTTAATTGATTTTCAACTAAAAACACGAGAGATTGAAAAGATGTCTTATAAACGAGTAAGCAGTGATAGATTTGGCTAATTTTAATCAGATTTTAATCAAATACAGTTACAGTACATTACTTTCTTACGCTGATTATAGTGTAAAACCACAGTATTTTAAGAATGAAATCTTATTTTTGGCACTTTAAAGCTCAATGAATCAGAATTACTAGTATTCATGCTGTAAATAAATCTCTTGCAAACTATTTTGATATACATTACAAACTTATTTCACACTAATGATTAAGCGTGAAGTCAAAAACTACAGCACATGCATAATAATTAAATAAGGTTTGAATGGAATTATAATTTACTACATATGTCAATATATAAAAAGACACTAAATCTTCACAAATCTCTGTGCAGTTAAAACTATCTTTTCTGAGTAGACAAATCAATTATCTTATAGTTAATGACACTTTTATGAAAATCTTTTTTAATTAATCATTTGATTGATTTTGACTTTAAAAAGAAAGAATATTTAAATTTGAATTAAATGATCATTACTTTTAAAATGTATTTTGAATTTCAATGATTTGTCATTAATTCACATGAAATTAAACCATAAACTATATAATTAAAAATTGTAATATTTCCCACATATAATTAACAGAATATTCTACAAACAGATTGACTCATATGTGTGAGAAATTCTGTAATTGGACTTAATTAATGATTATAATTGAGGCAAAAAAATTTTAATTTTAAACTATTAATACCATAATTTATTCATTAAAATGAGAAACATTTTATGCATAGTTTAAACTTAATCCTTAATATTTGAATCTTAAGGCAATTCATCCAACTAACTATTGCTTCAAATTTGGTCGTTTTAAAAAAATTTCAGCCAAATTTATTGGCTCTCATTAATAACACTCATATTTTAACTTAAGGTCTGAATCTTTCAACAGAATCTAATTCACTCGTTGCCAACTTTGATGAGCACCGATTTTACGCTATCTCTCTGTCATTTAATTATTTTCCTCCTGTAGTTAACTTAATATCAGGTCATATTTAAAGCACTTTAATTTAATTGTATAATTAGAAAATTTATGACAAATTTTTATCCTTTTTGAGTTTAGGTTTTGCAAACAGAGTTATTAACTTATGTTAATTTTTTTTTTGAATCATTTTTTTGATATTAAAATTCCATCTCTTATAATGCGCTCAAATTATAGCATATAAAAAACTTTTTATAATCACTCAGTCCTGCACTGGTATAAGAGTTTAGACAATTATTGCAATTATTAGCCATAGATTATACCTTATTTATAAATTATTAAGTTATTTGACTCATAGATTACTTGCAAATTGAACAAAATTATAATGTCTAGTGAGACATATTTATCATAAATTACAGTATAAGACAATATCGAACATGTTTCACAGGAATAAATGGATTTACAGTACTCCTAAACCAGGCTATTATCATAAATTTAAATTTTTGTCCGTAGAATTGCTGGAATTATTTGATTAATCTATAAAAATAGGTGATAGGTATCGGCCAGTTATAGGATTTACCATTACTGACATACATAACACCTTTACTCGAAACTGAGCGTCATTCACATGCCATTAACATGAAACACATTTTTTATCACTTTATAATGTTAGTGATTTTGCATTTATTGCGTAATTGTTGACACTATCATACAATCAGTTAAACATAAACTAATTTTAAGCAATTTCTTTATAACTTTTGTAATAATAAACTCAACGCACGGATATCACGCTGTGTTGCTTTTGTGAAGTCAGTATTTACTTGTGATGCTTAAGAATTATGCAACTAATGGAGACTTTTATCTCCTTATAATCGAAAACAAAATTGCATTCATTAGCAGTTATCGATCAAAGAACAATATCCTTAGGATTTCAGTTCAATTTTTATTTAATCGTAAACGTTAACAAATATTTAGAAACCAATTATCGATTTATTTGATGCCTCATTACTAATATTGCAAAAAAGGACAAAATATTGAAAATAAAACAAAAACTTATGAACTGAATAGAAACTAAAAGAAAAAATTTATTGATGTTAAACATGATTTGATTCTTATAATTAATCGTAAAACACTTGTACTATTCGAGGAAGAAATAGAGATACTATAGCGGCGTCATATTCTGATTATTAATCACTTTAGTTTTTGCGTTAACTGTAATCCTAGCTCTGGATTCTTATTTAAAGGGTATGTATAACTATGTTTAACTGTCAAAAGGTAGGGTTATTAATATTGCTTATTTTATTTTGTTTTGTTTTTGAATAGTCTGCTTAGGCTTTAATAATAAGTTTATGAAAGATGAATCGGCTCTCCTATAAAATGAATATTCAAGTAATCAGTTTTAAAGTAATGAATTTATGAAAACATGTTTAGTAACAAAAAATTATACTATTTATAAATCTTCTCAGCACTTATGATTGCTATTTAAGTCTTGAACAAATTTGTGGCTACACTTATCAAATTTTTTTAAATGTTTGCATTAAATACGATATAGAGTGCAAAATATTTGCCAGTAATCAAATATAACTTTAAAATGCAATATTTTTTCAGGTCTATTAAAGATTGTAAAACCAAAGCATGGCAAACATCTCACGAATAACTAAATACTGTAATTTTAGGTTTGATTCGAAATTTATTCTGTAATTTATTGCTTACTATTTTTTACTAAGTTAATAAATCTTTTATTTATCTAATAATTGGAACTTTTTTGCGCATATGATTTATGCAAACCTTAAATTAGAAATTTGTAAGACGTGTATAGAGCTGAGAGAAATTGTTTGTCAAAGATTTTTAAACATCTACAAGAATGTAAAATAGCAACAGGATAGTTATGATCACCCACTCATAGACAGGTATTATATACATTGCATAATATTGATGCATACATTTGCAAAAGTGACTGAAATGAGGTTTGCGAACATTTTTGAGGTCTTTGACATTGGCAATCACTAGGTCTGACCCAAATAACTTTGATGCCAAAGAGGAGCTTCTTCTTTCATTCTCTTATATTACAGCACATGAAACAGTATGCAAAATACTGCTTACAATTCTAGTCCTTCTTCAGTTGAGCACAAGTGCACGAATTGCATAGGGTTTCATTCGCTAACGTTAGTTCGTTTACGCTATCATTTGTATTAATATGTATTTCATCTGTGAATACCTTAAGCTAAATATCAGGTGAATCACTTGCGCGTTATTTTTTCCTTCACTAATGTGCAGCAAATTTTAAATTGAACTCTAATTTTGTTAATGTCTTTTCATCGAATAGCATTTTAACAGCCATTTTATTATATAATAAATATTACTTTTCAAAAAATAAGTCTACTTTCAATCAATTCTTATATTGTTAAAGCATTTCTTTTTATGTTTCTTTAAATGTCTAAATATTAACTTATTATATCATTTTTTATGAGATCAGAGATTAGCTTAAAAACAATTCACAGCTTTAGTATTATATTTCAATTTTTCTCTACAGGTATTTTATGTTTGAATTATGTTTGAAAATGCGATGTCATTATTCACTGGCAAATAACATGTCATTATTATGTGAATACCAGTACAGGTGGTTATCGTTAATACAGTTGAAACATTTTACATAACTTGAGTGCAGTTAAGATTTAGTTAAGATTTAGAATAGTTAATGGTTATAAACTTATTTTTGTTGAAAATGTCAACGAAAACCAATTTTAATTAAGAAGACTAATTGAAAGTATAATTATAGCTAATTTATAATAAGATATGCCATAATAGACACTATGAAGAATGGTTTTTACTTATCTAGACATTAACAGATAGTCTGTAAACTTATAGCTTTAATCTCTTAATGCCTCCAACTGTGGTCTTTTCCGCTTTTGCCAATTACATGCTTATAATAACTGTTACATACATATTTTTATTTTTCAAAGAATAAGATATCCTTTTTTGGCTGCAAAAGTGAACCGCTTTTCATCTTTTAACAGATTAGGGCGAAAAAGTACATCAACTATTACTATTGTTTCGCAACATCTTTCAAAAGTATGCACACAACAGGTTTTGGCCCAATCTTCTACTGTCTTGAAAACCCCTTTCTGCCAGATTTATCTTATGACTAAATGAATGGTAGAAATATATAATTAGCTTTTAATGTAAGTAAAATTTGGAAGAGATTCCACTATAAAGCCAATACTGGCACATAAGCACACAAAAACTGGTCATTTCTCTCAATTCATTCTCAATCTTTCGATAAAACTCTCGTCAGTTAGTCTATGGCTAAACACAGTACACCATAAACCTTATAGTGAGTGCGATTGTAAATCTCACGGTCAATGCCACCTGACTTCTCACTTTATTTTCTCTCTGTCTCACTATTCAGCCCACTTCTGGGTCATTGAATGCATCGATTAAAATACGCAATTGTATGATATTTAGTATTATCTTTATTTATGATAAAATTAGATTCTATTAACACTCGACTTCATTGAATATAAATGTAAACTATTTTTTTCAGTCTGTTAGTCATCAAACTCTTTTATCAATCATTGTTTCTGCGAATAACTTCTTCAAGAGATGAGAGACTTATATTATTGATCACTATCGACGAGAAGTATTGCAGAATTAATTTTCCGATAATTAGATAACTATTGTATTGTGCATTGTGTTGTGCATTGTGTTTATCTCTCAAAACTTTAGCTTTATTTTTAGATTCCTTCGAATCTAATTAAAGCAAATCAATTCATATCTTATTAAGAGATAACACATGATATACTGTTTCAGTAAATTATGAATATTGAGAGTTGAGCCCAATATAACTCGAGTTTGAATAAATTGGCAAAAAAGCATTTATCGTAAATCAAGTGAACCCAATCTTTTTTCACTTGGATCGCCACAAATAAATTCGTTTTCTTTTTATTTCGCATTTTCTTTGAAAAAGGTTTTCTCGAAATATCTTATTTTATTTAATTATTCATGAAATTTATTCAAACGATTAGTTTATCTATTTTTATAATCATCTCATTCAGTATTTAATCTCAATTAAGTGCCGCCTAAACTCTTTTTATTGCTGGTAATCGTGAAGAGAGCATAATGACTGACTAAAAATATATATTCAAAGCCCGAAAGTTGATTAAAAACAAAACAAACTTTAATTGACAACAAAAACTAAATACAAGTTACTTAAATGTAATGGATTGCGATCTTTTAAATGTATATTTGAGTACTTTCTTCTTCTGTCAGACGTTTGGGATAAAGTTATTAACAAATATAAAATAATTAAAAATAAGAAAAAAATTGCTGAATAAAAATAAAAGGTTATTATCTGCCTCTTCATAGTAAAAATCAATTAACTATTGAATATAACTTTAGTTAACATAATAAATCGCTTAATTCACAACATATTAATTTCTTAAATTCACAAAGTTTTCTGTTTGTTCACATCAGTTCACATCAGTTCACATCGCCCTCAAAGCCCCGCAAAGAATGCTTATAATTGTAAATTACTGTATAATCTTATAATAGGAAATATGTTGAGTGCCTTATGATTCGGTCGATTATGTTTTATGAGTTCCGGTGAGAAACACAACATAAATGCCACATAACATAAATTAACATAACATAACGGAGATATTTTACTTTGGTGTGGCATTCAATACAAGTTTAGGTCATAAATAAGCATAGAGTGAGTGTACATTTTGAGTAGAGTTTGAGTAAACATAGCGCTGACCCAAATCTATTGCCGAAAATGATCATCTCATCGCTTTTCATAAGAGAGCGAATTAGAGAATCAAATCGTGTTTCACTTTGGATCACATACTGTAAGTCAAACTTATAGTTAAGGCTCTGATGTCTAAACTCACAAAATATTTTACCCCTTCCCGATGTGGGCCAGTGTACCGACTCTTTTAAGGGCCCAATAAATGAAGATAATTGTAAATAATATATTCGTAGATTACAGGCTTTCGCTATTGGCCCACATTATAGCGGTCTCATCCTCGCAGGTAATGAACATTTCGCGCTTTTGGAAACTGGTTTCTGCATCTCATCTCATATAACTTCATATAACTAACGATATTTGATAGACCCTTAAGAGTACATTCATTTTAGAACATAGTATAATATTTAAATATTAGCCCAACTTAACTGTGGCATCACTTTTGACTCCTCTAAAGTGAATGTGTGACCGATCGAGAAGTTTAAGATGAGATGAACTTCTTATATAAAAGCATTGCTTTCGGACCATATGATCTTCTTTTCCTGTGAGGCACTCATGAGTGGTGTACATCTCTTGTTTCAGATATTACACTAATCAAAGTCAAACGCATTTATTGTTCATTTGTTTTAAGTGTGCACTCAATTTGCTTCGATTTAAATATTCAAATATCAATTCATCATAGGATTAATCTTAAATCAAATCAATGATTAAGGTATGAAATATTGTTTCAATTTCAACTTTTTTAAGATTAAGCTTTCGTTAGGCATTATTGAGACTCAAGATATAAGTATGAAATCTGTTTTATTTGTATTTTAATAGTTTTTTTCCCAAATTTGATGTCAACCCTTCTTTTTTGTAAATGCATTGTTGACTATGTTATCCCTGACCTCCGATAGTGGCAATTTATATGCAAATATAATGTATACCTATTAGGTCATGAATTAAATCTAAGGTTTAATGTTAAGGTCGGACTTTATGTTAAGTAGAGTTATATGAGATTGTAATGTATTTTGCAATTTTGCAACCACTTCAGTACTTCGCTAATCGTTTAACTCTAAGTTACATAGTTTGGTAAAATCCCTGAAAGTCAAGAGATGTAAAGCGATAAAAATTAATAATTGATAATTGTTTAGCCACTGAAAATGCCATTTTATTCAAACTAATAAGTGAACTAACTTTAAGTCAAACAATTTTATTGAGCTTTATTGATAATGATGGGCAGGATCGGATTCTAGAGGTTCCTGCATGAACCTCGAACCCCAACCCGTGCCTCGAGATTCTGAACCCTTCGAACCTCGAACTCGAAACTCAAAACCTTAAACCTCAGAAAATAAAACTTTTTTCAATGTTGTAAAACTTTAAAAGTTGGTCTATAATAGGGCATAGTATAGCCCTTACAATAATACATATGAGTGTTTTACACAACACATGTTAAAAATAAATCTTAATCTCAGTTTGTATTTTAAAAACATATCAACTCTTTAAAGTTAATTCGATTGAAAATTTTTACACATTTGAAACTTAAATAATATTCAAATGTTGATTAAAATTCGAAATACTTTATAATATAAATTTAGAATTATAAATAATAATGAATTTTCATAAAAATGATCAAATCTTACTTTCATATTTAGAGTTTTAAAAGTTATAATGGCTTATTGTTAAATAGTTGTAAAACCCTTTTTAAAATGAATTCAAAAATCAAAATTTCAAAAACCCATTTCATTCAATCAAAATCAAGTTGTGTTGCAATCATTAATCCTCTAATTATTACTCATTATAATATTTTAATATTCATTCAGATTTTAAGCAAAAAATATTCTACTTTTAAAATACTCGAAATTTCTCAGTTTTCCCACAAACTAAAGTCAAACCCAAAACTTTTAATGAAAACTATTTGAAAAGTAATTAAGTCTATATATAGTTCATACAGTATTATAGACTTATGAAATAAATAAATTTGAATAAATTTTATTAAATAGAAGATCCTTCACATTATCCTTTTAAGCATAATTATAATTGTAGTTTGGTTTATGGGAAACTCAAAAAACTTCAATTTTAAAGATTATAAGTTTTACAAGTTATTTATGACACATGCAGAGTTAGCCTAAATAACTCTCATAAATACAATATAGGGTGAAATACGATATATTATAGTTTTTCGATTATTGAGGAACAAATTTCATTTCAATTAAAAAAACATTTATCAGATCAATTTTGCTTCAATGCACCGAATTTCTAGAGCTTCCATAAAAGTAAAGTGTGCTCATCCAGTGCCTAAATTAATTTATTATACCTATGCACTTGTCTAACATACATTTTTAAAATAATTAAATAATCCCAATGTTTTCTTATATCAGTTACAAAAATATCACTTCGACACTAATGTTAGAAATACATTTACATTTATGGACAATAATCGGGTCAATTCTGTTTGCTTTCCTTTAGTGATAGATTTGAAGTGTATTGAAAATCTATAATTATATGTATTGCTCTTATTTGTTCGAATGGGCGAAAAGTTTTATCAATTTAGCTCACTTTGGGATGTCTTTCTCTGTTTGATTGATTATAATTACTAAAACATCTATTATAGAAAATCATTTAAGTTATAGCATATATTACTGTATAATACACTTTTCACAGTACTGTTTGCATCAGTTCAGAAATTCATTTATGTAATTAACTCGAAATATTTTTAAATCTAATCTCAAATTCTAAATTCTGTTAAATTATATTAATATAAAAACATATTAATTGAATAATTCATTTCGAAATGTTTTTCTTAAAATATCGGATTTGAGAATTCTTTTGAAAATAGAGCGCTTCCTTTTCAAGAGATAAAAATAATTTGATTAATCGAATAATTAAGTGCGAAAATTTGTAAATTGACAGAACTGTATCATTTTATAAACTTTTTTCAACTAAACCTATATCATATGGAAATATCACAGAATTCTGATGAAAATTACTGTAACTGTTTTAGAAGTTGTATTCATTTTAAAATAATTGTGCAAATTATAAAATTTATTTTACTAAATGGGTAATAATGTAACGCTTTATTAAAAATTATTAACAATTTTGCTCAAATTTAAAAGAAATTAATAAAACCTTAATTTCTATTTAATTACGCCTCATATACACAGTAGAGTTAAAAGTTTAGCCTCCACTACATTGATGTTATAGCGCAATAACAATACTGTTGTTTCATAGAATTTATATTTTGGAAATTCCTTCTTTCCTTTAAATATACTTAACTTCTGAAGGGAGAAACCAATTGAATTATTAAATTTTAATGATATAAAGCAAGCCTATGCTAAAAAGAATTTTACACATTTTAAAATTAAAGAATACGAATACAAGAATTGTATAGCTTTTGCAAGATTTCTATGTAATGAAATGCGAATCAAATGTATATAAATAATAACTTTTTCGCCCATAAAATCAAGTCATTTCATAAACATTATTAAAATTTATTTCATTCATTTCTGATTACCGGTAATTATTATATAGAAGTGCTATTTACAAGTCTACCTGTAGTATAAAAGTGTTCATTACTTCATTTTATGATAATGAGTACATACCGTATTTGCTGCATAATAAGCACTTTTATTAAATGCAAAGCAAAATAACAATAATTACAAAATAATCACAACATTATTAATTCTTAATTATATTGAGAAAAGTGTCAGCTCAAGTGTGACAGAACTGAATCTATATTGTAAAGAGAGGTCTTAAGTATTCTGTAAAGTATTGCATTGTTGAGAGTCAGGGTTCGTATATTGTATTAGATTTAGTTTCATAGAGTATGAGTTTTCAAGCGATTCTTCAACATTATAATAATCTTAATATAAAACAAATAATGATCCGGTGCTTTATTCTCTGTTTAAAAATATAACTTAAAACTAAATAAGAGATGAAGAACTCAGAACAATCTTATGCAGTATGAGTTCTACATTTGTTTGTGACTACTTTGGAATTCTCATTCATTTTTCAATAGTTTATTCGTTTAAACATAGCTTAGGGGTAAACCATATCTTTACAAACAGACAATTAATTGACAATAATTGTAACGAATCTTTGATTGATGAAGAATTAGGTAAAGAATAATTCATCGATTAATCATTTCAATGATTGATTATGAATATTGGTTTTGATCATTACATTGAATTACAAATATTTTGATTTGATTTCCGATTCTAAATAATTTATAGCCGTATAATAAGCTCAAAGTCTTAAAGCTAACACTTATATGAGTTAAACTTATATTTTTAAAACATGAGCTGAGCCGCACTCCTAACTGGTAAACCCCTTGTATTGGTGTCAAACTGAAGAGAGATGTATAACAATCAAGAGATGGAGAATTGTTTGGATATTTAAGAGTTATAATTCTTCGAGAATGAAAAATTTTTAATTAAAATAATGCATAATTAGCGTTCAATTTTTTGGTTCAATTTTATGATCAATTTTGGTTAAAATATATGGAAATGTTTTATGATTGAGAATAGATCTAAAAACTTTTGTCACATCTTATAATAACAAATAATTGTTATAAAATTCATGAATGGGTTAATCCTTTCGTTTATGAATTCACGATTTTCTTTAGAGGAGGGGAAGTCTACACTCAACCCAAGCCTTATTCTGTTGAACTCAGTCTCAGTCTTCTAAGCAGTTTATTAGAATTTACAAATAGTTGCATAAAATTGCATTTTTAATAATAATATTGCTTTTGATTGAGTATATTTAACATTATTTGGTTTAACAATAGATTAAAACCACTCAACTAGATATCAATTAGATTTTGTATTCCATACCTGTGTTAGAACTTGAGCTGAACTTCTTGAGCCCTTGAGCTCTTCTTAAAATCTCATATGAGGTCCAAAATGTTGATTTCAAATATTCAAATCCATTACTTGCTTATTATAATTTCTATTACGAAAAGATAATGACTTTTTGCAGAAATTTTGTATGTTATTAATTAATAATTATTGTTTTTATGCATCTCTTATATGGAATAACACCGGATAACAAGTTGCAAATTCCGAGCTTTATTTGAATGCACATTATATGCACTTTATATATATCTGCATATAATTTATTATTATTACAGATATAATAATAGAGTAATAAAAATTGACTTTTATTAATTTGTATCCATTCTAAAGCTTATGATTAGAGGTTTCACACATACAGAGGATCCTGAAATTCGTAATAACAAATCAGATAATTTCATAAATCATTACATTTTAATTCATTTTAATAATTCTAGCATTCAATCAAAGAGCTCTGTCAAGAAAAAAAACTAATCCTCTGAATATATTAATCTATTACTAAACTGAGTTCAAGTAGTAATACAGATAGAAATGCAAATTTCAAGGGTTAATCCCATGTCCTTTCAATCATTGATAATCCTTTAACAAGTAATGCCTGATTCAAAAATTTTCATCAATTTATTTAAAGTCATCGATTGCACTGATGCTTATCTGTGGGGCTGTTGTCCGGACCACATCAACAGGAGAACAGAATGGGTACGGAAATGGAGGCTCAACACCAGGCATGAAAGCAAAAAAGATACAGATCGTCTATATTAAGGTCTGTCAGTCATTACTTTGCATCACAATTAAACTGCTATTACACATAAATGACTTTATTATAGGTCCCGCTCTCTAAGGTTCTTCAAAATGGAAATAATGGTTACAACAGCGGAGGAAATACTGGTGAGAGAGGGTATAGTGAAGGAGGTGGTGGCGGTAGTAATGGTGGTGGAAGAGGTTATGAAGGTATTCCTGGAGAAGGAAGAGTTCCAAACTATGGCAGCAATAATATAGGAGTTGCCGGTAATGTAGGGGAAGGTTATAGAGGAGGAAGTTTTGGTGGAAGTGAGGGTTACTCCGCTTCCAATCAAAACAATTACGGCGGAAAACCCAGTGGACCCGAAAGTTATGGCGGAGAGGGTATTGCCTATGAGAGCGAACACGGAACAGGTGGTGGGTTTGCAAGTGGTGGTGGAAATGATAACATGAATTATCAAAGTGATGCAAATTTAGGAGTAGCCTACGGCGCAGCTGTTGGCAATGCTTTACCACAAAATGGTATGACTTCTCATTCAATTAGAATTTTTAGATCTAATGCTTTTATTAATGAGCAGCGAATTATGACGACTCAGCCAATTATGGTCAGGAAAGCCAAAATTCTGGATACGCTCAGACCAACCAAATTGGATTTGGTCAGAATGAAGGTTACGGTCAGACCGCACAAAACGGAGGATACTCTCAAAACAGTGGTTACGAACAAAGCGAACAGAACGCAAACGGAGCCTATGACCAGAGCTACGGTAATTACGGTAAACATAAAAAAACAAAGAAGACTATAATTCCAATAGTTGTGCAAATAGAACAAACATATACTTTATTAGAAAAGGGAAAACTGCATAAACCAAACCAACACTTCCCCAAAATGATGGCAATGAGACCTCAGATCCCAATGATGGCTTCCATTCCATCGTTTGCTATGAAAGGCTTTAGCAGCCCCTCATTCAGTGGCGCCAGTTTTCCTTCATTTGGAGGCAAAGGATTTGGCGGAACACCATTTGGTGGCATCGGATCTATGACTGGCATCACTGGTATGTCTGGAATCGGTGGCATCACTGGAATGAGTGGATTCGGAGGAATCAAAAATAAGTTATCTATGCTGTTGGGCAACAAGTTTGGAATGGGAGGCGGGGGAGGGCTATTGGGGGGAATGATGGGCTGGGATTAACGCATCACTAATGTCGAGTACAAGAGCCCAGTCATAAACGTATTATTCAGTCAATTATGTGGTTCTCATTGTTGTGGTTATTATAAGACTTTGAATTTAATGTACAATTTAATGTTAATAACTGTTATATTTTATTTTTTAGTCAATGTTAATGTTTCCTGTTTTATGTTTTTTATTGTTTGTCAATAATTGTTATGTGTGTCTCATTTGTAAAAATGCATTAATGTCAATTGTGTATAAGTGTGCTTTGTATTGTACGTTAGACTCTCATCACTAAACATTTTTCATGACTACATATTAGTAATGATAATAGAATAATAATAATTACCATCAATTATTACACTATCCTATTGACAAATGTATGCATTTAACCAAATGTTTGAGTCATTTTCATATTATTATTTTGTTAATCATTTGTTAAATCCATTACTATTTTAATGTGATTCATCTTTTTTATTACCGGTATATAAATTCGCTCAAACACTAACCTACCGAACAATTTAAATGTCTTTTTTTATTATACTTTTAGTATTTTATTAATTAAATAATTATCGAATTACATAATTAAAATTTAATACTATGTTAAAGTAACAAAGTTTCGAATTATAGTTTATTATAAAATATAATAAATGTGTTGTTATTTGCAATTAATTAAGTTTCAATCATTTTATAGAATCTAAAATCAAATAAAAATTTTATACAATCAATAAATTTTAGAAAATCAATAATTTTAAACAATCAATAAATAGCTATCAATTTGTATGAATTAAACAAACCTGAAAACTAATCACTCTCTCCACTGGATGTTTCTTCTTCAGCCTCTTTAAGCCATTTAATGTACTCCTTGATGTGCTTTTGTGACCTCAAATTTTCTTGTTCTTCGAGATCAAACTCAGCCAATGGTTTAGCATTTCGATGCCATTCAAGAATGACATCTTCTATCAAGACTTCCCCATCATATAAATAATGAATAACTTTAACTAATTCTTGAGGCGTCAATCGGTCGCTTTGTAATAGACAGTACTCCTCAATAGAATTCAGGCAATCATTTTGTGATTCTCTACTCTTTATATAATTACGAATTAAAGGCAGCAAATGATCAAAAATGGCCTTAAGTTGTGTGAAGAGAATGGTGGCAGTGTTGGGCACATCAAGAATAGCTTTGATGACCAACATGTTTAACTCTTTCACAGGCACATTATAGGCATGTCTAACAATACGAAACACATTATAATTAAAAATCTGTGCAAATAATTGATTACACTATACTTTGAAGAATTAATTTCAAGAATTAGATTTTCACAACTGACTAACTCTTCGATACCGCGCTGTAGACTATCGACAACTTCGTCGTAAAACACTAGCAATGAATGTTAATTTCGTGAAATTATTAAAAAATTTATTAATTTAATTATTTAAAAAAATGAATAATACCTTTCAATTCATCGATTGGCGGGCTATCGATCCTCTCGTCATCTGATGAATGATCAGAAAAAGTGGTGCTATTCGTAAACTGGTCTATATTTTCGTTTTCATCATCGGTTTCGCCCCAAATATCTTGTGCTAAATCTTGTTCTTCATCCGAACTGTCACTTTCTTCACTATAAAGAAATCCTTTGCCTTCACTGCCAACTAATAATTTATCAAATTCTTCATTTTCATCATTTGGATCATATTTGATAAGTGAGTACTTTTTCAATTCAATATTAGGCCCGAGTATGACATTGAAGGAGACAACACATCCGGCATTAATAGTGACATTAGATTTTATGTGAACGTTATCAGCAATAATACACTTTTTGAGAACACAATTATCTTCTATTATCACATTATCCCATATGTAAGAGTTTTCTATCATAACATTATTACCAATACGACAATTAGAACCCACAGTACTGTTGGTAATGAAAGATTTGTTGCCAAATGAAGTTCGAGTTCCGATCGCAACGTTTTCTTGTATTTTAGTGTCACTGAAATAGAATTTAAAAATTGAAAACAAAATATAATAATATTCTATAAATAGAAATGAGTGTCAATTACACGGCTAAATGAACTTCGCTTTTCTTATAGATGTTATGTCTTTGATAAGTACACTTGTTTTGCATATCAGGAACAGTCGGATGTGAAAATCGCTGTAATATATCTCTACTGACTCTGTCATAACTCGCAATATTGATAACTCTCGCAGAATAACCGGTGTCCACGATATGGGCGTAAATTGAATTTCCCAATAACTGAAATTTAAATTAAGAGTATATTAAGTAAAAAATTGGTTTCATTTTAAGCATTAATATAAACCTCTTCGTGAACTAATATTCCATTAATAAAAGCATCTCTTGTTTCATAATCAAAATTATCAGTAAAAAGTGGCGGAACACTAACTGAACAGATGCTTATGTGAGTGTCGTATAAGTCATGATGAATACTAACGCTTGGGTTGTCTTGAAATATGCTCTAAAATTCATATTTTAAAAATAGTTTAGTTATAAACCTATAAACCCATTGATGGTTATGACAAACCAGTGGTAACTGAAGCTTTCGGTTATTCATCATTTTCTCAAAATGCAATATTTTATTAGTTGTCGAATCGACTACTGTTACAAATTCGTCCTCAACTGATCTGATCCTGTGATTAGGTTTTGCTCTTCTGAATATAGTAGTCATAACACATCCCTTATCTTTGAGGCGATTTTTTCTGTAAATTAAATTCAATTTTTGCTGTTAAACAAAATATGGTTTGAAAGCAAACATATGACAGACTTGTGTTGGGCTCTAATCTGCTTGAGTGGTAAATTGCCGACAGAGTCGCCGTGTATTAGAATGAAATCAGATTTGATGATAGCCTTTGCGTCCAATTCTCTCAACGCGTCGCCCATTGACTGAAACGTTTCCGAAGCAAACACTGTCACTGACATCGAGTTATTCGATGAAAATTTGGATTCACTTCAAAAAGTTGTTTAAAACATCAAATTTAATACAAAAATAATTTAAAATACACTAAAATTGTTGAAACCATTGAAAGCATAGAATGACTTACGAAACGAATTGTCGTATTTGTTGAGAATGAGCACAACTGAAGACAAACGTCTCTTGAATTCCGGCGTTTTTTAAGAATTCGAGCGTATATTCAAGGAGTGGACGATTCACTACTGGAAGCAATACCTGAACAAAAAGTGATTTACTATTACTATAAGTGATATATTAATTAATTTGCGAATCAATTGACGAACTCTTGGCCTGAAATGAGTTATTGGAGCAAAACGTGAGTTAAAACTGTCGCCAATGATAACCGCCTGTAATATGTCCTCTTGTTTGACACTCGAGTCCATTGTTATCCGTTTCTTCGTCTGCGTTGACATCTCTTCTCATTAATTATTATTTATTTAAAAATTGTTTATCAAAGGCTTTCAACTCATAAGTTATTTTATTTGATTTCATCAGACGTGTATTCAATAGTATTTGCATTTTATTGTAATTATAAATATTAGTGTTTATGTCTATCAATAGAGAGCACTCTTTCTATACAATAAGTTTCTATAACTTTCTCAAACTTTTTTGCTATTGTTATAAATTGTCTCATAATTGAGTAGTTATGTAGTTATGAACAGATTATATCTAATATCTAATGATGTGCACCAACCCTGAGCTGAGCTCAGGCTCATGACTCATCTCAAGAGCTTTTTCAGGTGCAGGGGCTGTGAGCCTGAGCTCATTGAGGCTCAAAGGTTGAAAGCCTTGGTTGAGCTTCACTGAGCTTGTGCTGCATTACTTATATGAAGTGTGGGACAAACTATCTTCAAATATGTCTGAACTAAATGTTTTTGTTACAATTGAGGCACAGATAATGCAATTCAAAAAACTAATGCGAAACTTTACATATGAAGGTATACTGTACTGCACTTCCTGTCGAGAAAAAGTGAATCTCCTTTAGAGCCTGACCCACACCCACTCTAATTATATCCAGTGATTCATTTGAACTCTGATTCATAGCCTTAAAAGTGTTTCATTTATTTGCTCGAAGATTATAATTACATGAAATGATTTGCTGTTCTTTTGTGTTCCAAACAAACCGCAGCTTATTATAGATATGAAAGAGAAATAATTACTACTTGTGTTGGTTTCTAAGAAATCCTTCAAAAGATTTTGGAAACAGATTCACTACAAATGATGTAAAAATACAATTTATCGCAAACACAAACCCTTTTTATTAAAAGCTTACTTTCTTTTGATTATAATAATTAATTTAATTTCATAGTTATGTTAATATAAGAGCACAGACGAGTTGCACTCTTCTATTCATTTACAATATTATATGTACAGTACATACAGGTATAGCACCAGTATTTTACAGGTATTACAGAATACAACTTAAATAATAATATTATAATTTATTTATTTTTATTATTTTGATATATTAGTTAACAATTTGTGATTAAAGTTTATTTTCTAAAGAATAACAAAACTTATAATAAAAATTTGACGCTTTTTGAATTGAGGTTAAGAATTGTATTGTTTTGATCAAAGTTTTAGAGGAAAACTTTTTCCGTTTTATTTTTACTTAAAAAAACGTATCCTTTATTATATGTAAAACTTATTGTATGTAAAACTTATTGTATGATTGGTCATGAATTGAATTCTTTATTGCAATACAAAGCATAAAATATAGTGATTAGTAATGATATGTTTTTATTTTTGCGCTAATAATAAATATAAAAGTCATTATTATTAAAGAATACCGTATTTGAGAGAAAAATTCTTAAATCAAGTAAAGAGTTAATGAATCGTCATTTCATGGATAAGTGATTCATCAATTCATAAGTTCTTCAAAAATAATTATTACAATTGACAATGAAATGAATGCAAAGTGTTTCTGCTGTTATATTAACCGATTGATCCTTAAATAAGTTCTTAACCTACTGTAGAATAACTTTATGCAATGTCAACACTTTCTGCACATAAGCTTATAATTTCTCAATTCTGACTACTGTAGCATTCAATATAGGTTTCTGATGGACTTCAATGTCATTTAGGCTGTAAAAGTTGTTCTTCAACTTATAAAATACTTCCATTTAGTTAAGTCTGGCTTAGCATTGAATTCACCAGTTTTTAAGAAATTGAATTAATTTCAATCTTTACATTTTTGGGAAGCAATTATACTTCCATTTTCATAAACTTATTAATGAGACTAATTGTGAATTAAGTAGTTTTCATGTTATTATAAATCTATTACCGCAAAACTTATGCTCAGGTAAATTGTTTTATGAATACTATGTATTTAAAGCTTATCTCTTATCTAATACATAAAAATTCTTATAACTAAAGATTTACGTAAACATCATTTTATTGTGAATCTTAATAACACTTACGTAATAAGCATTCTTATGGTGTTCAATGATTTTAATAAGTTTTTTCTCATAAAACTTGATTTATTAAGTGATTTACGTGACTGCCAGTACTTTGTTTATTATAAAGTTTAATTTTGTTCATTTCTCAAAAAGCACTCGAGTCTTATATTAACAGAAGTTCTATATAAATAGCTAAACCTCTATATAAAAAGCTTTCGAAATGTTTGTAATTTTATAAGAGCTCTCATAAGTTATCTTAAACAATGAGCTGCCTTAAGGTTCATCTCTTTTATAGTGTCAAAAGAGATGGGAAAAGGATTGGACAGACTTTTAAATTTCAAATCTTATCCAATTTAAGTCAAAAAGAATGTTTCAAATTCTCATCTTTTAAAGAAATAAATGTTCAAAAAATGATGAGTTGAGTCAAGTCTTCAATTATACAATACATGATTGAAGGAAACGAAGGAAACCACTAATCAAAATAGTTCCTAATTCTCATAAATTTTTAGCTTATCTGAACTCTTGTTTTGATAGCCCTTTCATATTGATAGCACTCATGTTTGTTTGGCATTAAAGTTCTGACTGTTTTGATTAACATTGAAAATAGGAAAGGCTTCAAGTCTTGACTTGAGTTAAAATACACGTTTAAGTCAATTCCACCTCAATTTTTATTAACATTAACAACGCACGCATGTAATCGAGTGTATGCCTACTCACTATGATAATCATGCATTAAAATGCGCTCTTTTTTATATTAAAAACTTTCATTATATAAACGAAACCATTAATTGTTTTTAATAACTTTAGTCTGGCCTTTAATGAAAGAATGTCTGATTAAAACTACTTCATTGTAAATATTCAACAGTTAATACGATTACAATATCTCAGTAGTTATTCAATACTTCATTATGATAGGAGTCGACTATATATTACAATAATGTCAACTAGTGATAGAAAACGGGAATGGGAATGAAAAAAATGTATGGGAATGGGATGGGAATGAAATCTCAAAAATCAGTGGAAGTGGGAATGGGGTGGGAATGGAAATCAGAATTTTATAACTTACTAAATTTATCAAAACTTTGTTCAAGAAATTAGTTACAGATATTTGTCTTCACATATATATCACAAATAGTGGTTTATTAAGATTGTGTATACTTAAAAAATCAAAAATATTACTAAAACTTTAATTTTAAACAATGGAAAAAATGGGAATGGAATAGGAACGAAAAAAATGCATGGGAATGGGATGGGAATGAAATTTCTGTCCCTTTCTATCACTAATGTCAATTTTATCAAAAAATACTTTACAAAACTTATTTTCTCCTTGAAGTGGTTGATAAGAAACATCTCTTTTTATAGGACAATGCAAAAAATCATGGGCTGTCCATAAACATAAGCTGTCAGTATGCGATTAGTAAAACTCTTGCGCTACAAACAGGTGCCACAGCTTATAATATACTGTACTATGATTTTGGACTTTAATGCTTTCAAAATCTGTTTAAAATAAACTTAACTTTTTCACAGTTTATTGTGCAGAAAAACTATACCTGTATTTGATATTATAATATTGACAACCAGTATATAGATGTATATTCACTTTAATCCTAAGGTTATAAATTGGAAACTTGTGGTCGTATTTATTAACTTTTGGTATTTTTGCCGCTAATGCTCTTATAGCTCTTCAATTTAATTTCATTTTTAACAAAACACAAGTTCGTCGTCATATTATACCAAAGATGTCTCAAAATGTGGAAAATTTAATCCGAGTCTTGAAAGAACTCGATATTGAAGAGAATAAAGTCAAAGAAACGAGAAATGAATTAATGCAAAGTTTGAAGCATTTGGAAGAAAAGTTGGACGAAATTTCATCGAAACGATCATTGACTTTAAGGGAACTCGAGTTTGCAAGTAGTAGTGATCAGAGCGATAGTGAGTTCCAGTCTCTCAATAGTGATTACAGTATTTATCCAAAAAGCTCTGATATGGATAGCGATGAGTTCTCGCAAAAACGAAAGGAAAGAAGTGACTCAACCGGTAGTGATGTCGAGAATAAAAAGGTTAAAAGTAGTAGCAATTCATTGAACAGTCCAAACACTGTCGAAGAAGTCAATAATTTGGATCAGGATATGGTCGACAAATGCATAGATGAAATGGCAAATAAAGTTATTAAACAATTGAGTGGCTCTGATATTAAGTTCAAAGATCAATTGGAACAACTCTGTGATGACCCAGACTTCGAATCGCTTGTGAAAGATGTTGAAAATGACATAAAAACTGAAAACACTTTAAGAGTGGACTCAATAGCACAAACTTCTCCCTCATTATTATCAACATTATGTCGTTCAAACTCTACTGACGGAAATTTTAAGGAAAATATTAGTCCCTCAGCAAAGGTCAGGCGCACCAGTTCTAATAGATTTAAGTTTGATCAGCAAAATGTCAACTCAAACAAAACTACATTATCTACTAATCATTTAAATGCTGGCTTAGGCTCACCGCCAAGTTTTGGGTCCTCGAAAGTACTTAAAGGAAAGAAAATTCTCTCCAAATTGTTATCAGATAAGCAATCAATAGATGAGAAAAGAGAGAAATCTTTTACACAAAAGCTTGAAATTACTTCTAATTGTTTCAAAGATAATATGGTTTTCTGGGAAACAAAAGCGAACGAAGAAACTGTGCTGGTAAAGCAAAAAAGGTCCAAAACTTTTGATAAAATTCAAATTAAAGATATTGTCGACTCTATTTAGTTTTAAATACCGGTAGTCATCATTTGTAAACTATTCTTATAATTGGTATTTACTGTCTTAGTCTAATAATAAACTTGCTTTTAATCATTGTAACCATTATTTAACATTCAATATGTATAATATTTTTAATAGGCTTTTAACATTGATTCAACTATTAATGTATTTTATTGATAATAAATTGCATGAATTTAATTCTTTTAGTTCAATAATAAATGATTTGATAAGAGTGTGTTTGATGTTTTAATAATTATCACTATTTTAACTCTAATTTTAACACTTTTATTACTATCACTTTCTGTTCGATCTATTATTATAAGTAAATGAGAACTAATCGAAGCCTTGCTATAAATTATTTTAAGAAATATGTTAACTTCAGAATAATCTTATCATTTGTTTTCGTAAATAAGATAACGTAAGGATCGAATACTTTGAATTGTGTTCTTATAGCTTTCCAAATATGTTAAACTCAGTTTTGAAATAAGTTTTTCAAACTGTGATAGAACTAAGAGCTCATTATATATCAATTTATTAACATTTGAAATTATATTAATAATTACAACGATATGATAATTAATGAGAATTACATCACGAACTCTACACGAGAGATGACTCTAATTTGAAATATTATATAACTTTCAATTTTTAAAAACTTAATTATATTGGTATCCAAGGAGTGTCAGACAAGTCAATAAACTTTTACTAAATGTAACACAAATAAGCCTTCAGGTCATCATATCCTTGACTACACTGAATGCACAGTAAAACCTCATTAGAAAGAGGTTGTACTCCAAGTAGGTCTGAATGCGTTCTAAACTCGGGTTTAAATGTCATGTATTGGGGAAAAGGTTAACATTTGAGAAATATATGCGACACGTCTTGGTTACCAATATATTAAGCGATTTATTTAAAATGTATTAATTAAATGTCTAAAAGATTTAATATTAATCAAAACTAGTTTTAAGCATTACTGAGAGCCTCGACTCCGGGTAATACTTTTCCTTCTAATAATTCAAGACTAGCGCCACCACCAGTACTGACGTGACTAACTTTATCTTCTGTGTTCCATTTTGCACAACAAGTGGCCGTATCTCCGCCCCCGATAATTGTTGTCACACCTTTTTGAGTGGCGGCCACCACAGCGTCCATAACTGTTTTGGTGCCTTTCGCGAAGTTTTCCCACTCGAAGACACCGACAGGACTGTAATCAACAATTATATAATTTAATTAAAACTTAAAAATTTATTTAAAAACTTAAGTAATGAATACCCGTTCCAAATGATAGTCTTTGCCCTTGCAATGGGTTCTACAAAACTTTCCACTGATTTTGCGCCACAATCGAGTCCGAGCCATCCCGAAGGTATACCTGACTCGACAGTTGCGGCGCCAACTTTTGCGTTCTCATCAAACTTATCAGCGGTTACAAAATCTTGCGGTAAATGCATTTGAACGCCATTTTTCTTTGCCTTATCCATGAGTTCTTGGACAATATTAGCCCCTTCTTCGTCATACAGAGAACTCCCGATTTCCATACCTTTCAATTTTTTAAGGAAAGTGAAAGCCATTCCGCCAACAATTATCATTTCGTTCACTTTATCCAAAAGATTTGAAATCAATTGGATCTTATCTTTGACTTTGGCTCCGCCCAGAATTGCCAACACAGGTCTCTCGGGATTATCTAATATTTTTGCAAAATATGCCAATTCTTTCTTCATGAGAAAACCGGCCGCTTTTTGTGGCAGTTCAATGCCTACCATTGATGAGTGGGCTCTGTGGGCAGTACCGAAAGCGTCGTTTATGTAGACGTCGCCTAACTTTGTTAGACTGGCTCTGAAGGCATCGATCTCTGACTGGGAGGCCTTCACCTTATTGCCGGCCGAGTCCACCCCTTTTCCTTCTTCTTCTACATGAAATCTTAGATTTTCTAATAATATAACAGTTCCAGGATTTGGAGCCGAACACGAAGACTCCACTTCTGGTCCCACACAGTCATTGAGAAAAGTGATGTTTCGATTGAGAAGACGGCCCACCTCTTCGGCCACTGGTCTTAACGAGTATTTGTCAACTCGTGTACCGTCGGGTCGACCCAAATGAGACATAAGGACAACACTCTTCGCATTCTTCTCGAGCGCGTACTTAATGGTAT